>SKCR01015529.1:0-81137 GCA_019454045.1 Zanthoxylum bungeanum
TATACAACAAGGCTTCTTTTGGATGTCAATTAGTTGGATCCTTGCTAATATACCCCCGATATTGATATTGCAGACAAAAATTACCAATTGGTGCAAAAAATTTAATAAACTAATAATAATATTTTAGTAAAATAATAAATAAAATATTAATAAAATAAAATAAAATATGCCAAATCTTGTTTAAAATCAATTTCTATGTTCAATGTTCTATTTTTACTTTGAATGCCTAAATTATTATGTTAATGCTATACATTGTAATATTTTTATATTTTTCATATTTAATGCCCAAATTTCCTCATTAATAACATAAAAAGACAATAATTTTATAATTTTCATATTTAATGTCCATAAATTTTAGGTGAGCAATAATACACACGTGTGAATGTCAAAATCACGTGCCACATGTGAAAATATTTTTTCATGTTCAATGAATATTTTTCGTGTTTAATGTTCAAAATTTCAGGTTAATGCTAATAAATGTCAGGCTACTGCTAATAAAATAAATATGTCAAATGTTCAATGTCCTATTTTTATGTTCAATGTCTTAATTCTTATGGTAATACTATACATTGCAATAATTTTATAATTTTCATGTTTAATGTCCAAATTTCCATATTAATATCATATAAGACAATAATTTTTTAATTTTCATGTTTAATATCCAAATTTGGAGGTTAATGCCCAAAATTTCAGGTGACCAATAGTACACACGTGTAAAATGACACTCACAAATTAGTTCTTTACTCCCAAATATAAGAGTTTCGAAGTAATAAAATAACCCGGTAAGTCTGGGGTCGATCCACATGGAATAAATTTAGCAAAATAAAATAATTCGAGTGAAAATAAAAAGGTTGAATTGATTGAAGTGATGATAAATTTTTAAATTGGAATGCAACAATAATTTAAAATACTGTGACTAAGACATCCACTCTTGATATTTCAAATATAGAGAAATCTTACTTTTTATAATATATAAATTGTCAATATTACACAGATAATTTATTTCATGAATTAATTATGCCAAAACATATAAAACCAACCATATAAGTGGTGATAATATTTGTCTATAACAAGTTCAGTTAGGTACTTAATTATGCCAAATATATAAAACTAGCCATAAATACGGTAACAAAATTTGTCAATAATTAGTTCAGAATTAAATTACACTATCATATAATATGGGGTAAAGTATTAAATGTGCCAACCTAGATGAGATTGTTTACAGCGAATCAAGACACTAACAAATATAAGAGAATATTAAATATTATTTTTCAGATTACAATTCATATATTATAATATAAGTAAGATTAATTTATATTCTCATATTAAGAGTTTCACCATTTACCTTAACAGAATGGAATTAACTACTCATGCTTTGAATAAAATACTCATAATTTTATTAATGAAAGAAAAAGTGATTACAAGAAAAATAAAACACACAAGATTCTTATTCCAAACTCTTCAAGAGAGAAAATGAAAAAAACATGAAGAAAATGAGAGGTGAGCACCTCTATTTATAGTAGAAGTACTCATCCCTCAATTATGAATTACAACTTTCCAAATCAAATAGAAATAATAAACTTTTACTGATTTATTTTTTTCTTTTTCTTTTTTGATTTTTTTTTAATTTTCGTTGATCATTTTGCAAACATTTGTCATTTCAATTTTTATTTATTTATTCATTTTATTTTCTAATAATTAAAATTATATGCAATACACATTGGCTTCTTCACCAATTTCGACCTTGAAAACCTAAGAACTAGAAAATCTTGTAAAGAGCAAAGTTGTAGATATTCACGTTTTCTTTCATCTGGAACTAAAATCGTCTCAATTCGATATCAGAGTAAAACGTTCTGGTCAAAATACGAAACTTGCGTAAAATTAGAATTTCCGAAATTATACACTATTAGAACGCAATTTCAAGTTTCTGACCTCCAAAATCCAAATGTCACGTCCATTTTTCTAGTTATGCATCCAAAGTATTATTTCACCTACATAAAAAATAAAAATCATAATAAAAATATATAAAACATAAATTTAATTATTATTTCACAAATGTGTTAAATTAAAGAGATTAATGAAACTACAAATGTAAAATGATTAATTTTCCATTTAATAAATGTACATTTTTTAGTATTCATGACACCCCCAACTAGCTTATTCCTAGTCCCTATTAATGTAAGCGAAAACTTAAAAGAAAAAAATCATATCCAAGTTAGTAATTGTTTGATTTCTTTTTAAATTATAAAATAAGTAAATTCTCCTGTATCGTTTGCCCTTCTTCCATACGCATATAAGACAAACTATCAATCCATTCATTGTGCCCAAAATATTCACAGGTCTTGTTGAAAAGAGAATAATATTTTTGTCCTAAAGTTATATCAAAATTCACACATTTTGACAATGACAGTTTATTTATAAACAAAAATAGTTTATATATATATATGTTTAACCCTTGTAACGAGCTTTGGGGCACTAGGTGTTAAGACACACTTACCAACTTAATTTCTCGGATCTCAAATGTCAAAAAAAGAAGTGTCTGATTTCCTTAAGTTTTCTCTTTAACCTATGTAACGAGCTTTGCGCCAGTGACTCCCAGACTAGTTGGTCTTAGGGCACTAAGTAAGGGTGGCAAAACGAATCAACGAATCGAATTTATTTCGAATCCTAAACGAATCGAATCAAAATGTGATGGATTCGTATTCGATTCGTTTATTAAACGAATCCTAATATCAGGATTCATATTCGATTCGTTTAATAAACGAATCGAATACGAATATTCGTTTATTTGTTTAGTCAATGATATTACTTAATAAAATAATTTACCACACTTGACTTACATTAATTCTTCATAAATTATACATATGAATATATAATTAATATATTTACTAAAAATACATCACCAAATATCGAAAATATTATTTTTTTCTATGATAATTAGTTATATTTTCTCGAATCTTAATTGAAAATTAACAAGAACTAGTAAATAAAAATAATAAAACGAATCCTAAACGAATAAACGAATCAATGAGCTTAAATTCGTATTCGATTAGTTTAATAAACGAATCGAATCGAATTGACCCATTTATTAAACGAATCTAATTTTTCAAACCCGTATTCGCTTTAAAGCGAATCGAATCGAACGAATAAACGAATCCTGACCCAAATTGCCACCCCTAGCACTAAGTGTTAAAAAAATCAAACATACTTAATTGCTCGAGTTAGAGAGATTATGAAATCGAACTTATTCACACTTTTTCTCTTTTTTTCCTCAAGTTTTACCGTTTTACGCGAGCAATCACTGCTTGCTGATGTAAGATGTTCGGTTATTAAGTAAAAGTTTGGTTATTATTTTTTTTTTGTTTTTTTTTGAAATAAAAGCATAAACTCCATTGTTTTTAGGTGCTGCCTCCAACAAACTAGAGAACCGAATATTACAAAATTTTCACTTGTCGTGTTTATTGACGATACATGTCAAATGAGCATATAGAAATCAAAATTAATCAATATTATGGATAATTTACAAATTTGAGTGATTCGAAATGAAAGAAATAAAAATAACTTGTTATGAAACACATTGAGATGTGTCTCAATAGCGAAAACTCCTTACACTGTCATCTCTGAATAAAAATTCCAATTGGTTAGTCAAAAATTTGTTATTGGTTTGTGTGTGGTTTTTTTAAACATAAAAGAAAATCAACACAAAAATATTTTTTCCTTACAAAAAAAAAACAAACAAAAACAAAAACATAAATATATATATATATATATATATTTACAAAAAGGAAAAAATGAAAATGAAAACTATCTTGTCAACTATTTCCTCCCCAACCAAATTGAGACATTGTCCCCAATATATGAATAAGAAGAAGTAGAGTTTAGAAGACATCACCTGGTTAGTTTAGAAAAGACAATTAAATCAACAACATAACTATTTAACCCAAAAAATAACAGATTAAGATTCAAGTCCACTTTATGCTTCTTGCCATGATCGTTATCTGACCAGTCCAACTTGAAAAGAATTGGGTCGATTCTTGGTTCGTAGGCTAACAATTGATCAATTAATTCAGCAACTTTTCCTAAATTAAGAACAATATATTTTGTCGGTTTTGAAATGAACCCGAGTCTTTTAGCATCCTCCAGAAATACTAAATGAAAAAAAAAAAATGATCTACATTAAGTAGTCTAATGGGTTTTTAGTGAATGTTCAAATTTTCCCATGACACAACTGTGAATATTTCTTCCAACGTGCCTAGTCCACAAGGTAAAGCAATAAAAGCGTTAACATGATTAATCATTTCAGTGAGTCTTTCAAACATACCTGAGACACTGTATTTCTTTCCATTTGATTTTCTAATGAGATTTCCGTCTGCCAACGTTCTTGGGATGATTCCTAAAACTTGACCGTCTGCTTCTTGCACGACCTTCGAAACACATCACATCAATCCAAGATTGCTACCGCTATATACTAAGTGCATGTTTCTTTCCGTCATAACTTTACCCAATTTTTTTTGGCCTCAACAAATTCTGGTTTAGTTCCAGAGCTGGATCCACAAAATACACAAATATTAGTGACTCGTCATCTTGAAATCTTCTCCATTTTTGCTCTCTCTCTTATTTGGATGTGTCGAAAATAGAAATGACGAGATGTATTTATGGATCTTGAAAAATGGTGAGTAATAAAGACATAAGTATCTACAAAATGACAATTGTCAGATGAACAATAAAATAGAATGTGAAAGTAAAAAAAGTTTGGTTACCGTCGGTAAAATTAAAGTAAAGGAAATTAAAACAGTAAATTAAATTAAATTGAAATAATAATTTAAAATAAAAGAAATCAAAACAATAAATTGAAGCAATATGCACTGATAGTTGTGATTGTAGCTCACATCTTCCTCGAGTTTTACGTGCAGTAACGGCTTGAACGCTCTCTATGGGTCGGAGATATGCTTCACATACAATTTTCTTATAAATTGGCAAACATGGTCTTTTAAAGTCAGATTCTCGAGACTGCATTGTTGTGTTTCTTTTTGAAATTATGTATGTAAATTGTGAATCAGTCTATCAAATCCACTAGGATGCGTCTCAAGAGTCAATGATATAATATATAATGACTCTTTACTCAAGCCATCTCTAATAGATTGAATTTTTTATTCGCGATTATTAGATATCATTCCTAAAGAACGACAATGAGTGTTGCACATCCAACGTGCTTATTTATAACAAACACCTTATTTTTAACATTTCGTTTCTTAGCATATGTGTTGTTCTCCAAACCAGGTATATAACAGATGAATGAATCAAGAAATTTAAAGACTCATGTTTTAATCACTTCTTTCTTGTAAATGTTTAATTTTTTTTGGGTGGTCGACGTGTCCTGACATAATATTTTAAATGTGTTATGCCTGTGTATTTTAAAGGATTAATGCTTTTTATATCTTTTAAAGCCCATCCAATTCCATGTTTATATTCTCTCAACACATTTAACAACTTACCTTCTTGATCGTTTATAAGGGAGAAATAAATTATCGTAGGGTAAACACGTATTATCTAATGACTCATTACTCAAGCCATCTCTAATGGATTGAATTTTTTCTTCGCGATTATAAGCATTATTCCTAAACAATGACAATGAGCGTTGCACATTCAACGTGCGCATTTATAACAAACACCTAATTATTTAACTTTTTGTTTCTTAGCATATGTGTTTTTCTCCAAACCAGGTATAGAAGAGATAAATGAATCAAGAAATTTAAAGACTCATGTTTTAACTACTTCTTTCTTATTAGAGTCTAATCTTTTTTTGGGTGGTTGACGTGTCCTTACATGATCTTTTAAATATATTATGCGTGTGTATTTTAAAGGATTAATGTCTTTTACATCTTTTAAAGCCCATCCAATTCCTTGTTTATTTCTCTCAACACTTTTAACAACTTACTTTCTTGATCGCTTGTAAGAGATGAAGAAATTACCGCAAGGTAAGTTTGTTTATTTCCAAGAGATGTATATTTCAATTATTCAAACAAAGTCTTTAATTCCAATTTGGGTGCTTCCGCATGTTTTTATTCTTCAATTGTTCTTAGTTCCTTAAAGTTTTGTTCTTCTTCATCGTCTTCCAGAACTTGTGTAGAATCAAGTAAAGAAAAATCATTAGGAATATCTGAATCTAATTGCGTACTTGATTTAAGAAAATTAGTTGTACAAATTTCCATAGGGCCAGATTCACTCCCTTGAATATGTTCCTCCAAAATTGGTTCAATTAGTTCCATGCTCTCATTTTCATTATCCTCATCGTACGACTGCTTGCACAAGTTAAAAATATTAAGCTCAAACGTCATATTGCGAAAGGACAAATTCATGATTCTATTCCTGTAATTAATTAAAGCATTAGCTGTTGCTAAAAATAGATGACCAAGTATTACAAGAATTAGCTTATAATTGTCTACTACATTTTGTGTTTCCAAGACAATAAAAATCACATGATATATGAATTTATCGATTTGTAATAACACGTCTTCCACAATTCCTTTCGATACATTGACTGATCTATCGCCAAGTAAAAAAGTAGTAGAAGTTGGTTTTAACTCGCCAATATTAAGTTGTTGGTAAATCAAAAATGGAAGCAAATTGATATTAGCTCCAAGATCAAGTAATACATGTTCAATTTTATGATTTTCAATAATATAAAAATAGTATAACAACCAGAGTCTTTGAATTTCAATGCATTATCGGTTGAGAGAGTGAAACGTACATGTTCAACTAGAAAAGTTTTATTTCTTACTTGATGTTTTCTTTTAACGATGCACAAGTCTTTCAGAAATTTGGCATAAGATGATATCTGGTTGATGACATTTAATAAATGAATATTGACCTTCATCTGTTTGAATATTTCATATCTCTATGGGGAATAGTTCAATTTCTTTATTTTCAATGCTTGGGGAAATAGAGGTGCATTTGAAAAATCGTTATCATCAACGATAGGTAATGTTTCATCAACACATTCCTTATCCTCTGAAGCCGACTTTTTTCAACTTCACGAGGCTCAAGAATGGGTATCTGGATGACTTTACCACTGCAAAGAGTAATAACAAATGTATCCTCAAGGTTTTTCCTAGGTGGTGGGACATATGAAGCATAATTTTGAGAATTTTGAAAATTCTGGTGTACTTGGGGAAGTTGTTGCGATGGTTATGCTTGGTTATCATTCATTCAATTGAAGTTTGGATGATTTCTCCAACAAGAATTGTAGGTTTGGGAGTATGAGTTTGTATTTGGTCTTTTGAAGGTATTTATGGAACTGACTTGGTCATTGAGACATTCTTGCATGGCTGACAAGGTTAAACAAACTTGTGTGACATGTTCATTTGAATTACAGATATGACATGTGACTTCTTGAATTGACTTGACATGATCACTCTTTCTCATTTCTAATGTCTCAACTTTTTTAACTAGAGATGCATATTTAACAGAAAGGTCATGGTCTTCCCTAAGGTTAAACATACCTCTATCATATGATTATGGTTTTACAGACGATTTATAAGTGCCAACTGTGTCCCAGTCTTGTGCCTTCGCTGCTATGTGTTCTAGGTAATCTAATTCATTTTCAGGACTTTTGTCCCTAAATTCACTATTACACATCATTTCTACTACTTGTCTACTTTGGGGTGTTAAACCCTCGTAGAAGTAGGAAACCAGCCTTCATGTTTCAAACCCGTGATGTGGACAAATATTTAATATTTCTTTAAATATCTCCCAATATTAGTAAAATGTTTCTCCAGACTCTTGTGTGAAAATTATGATTCTCCTTTTAAAGGAGTTTGTCCTGTAAGAGAGGAGGAATTTTTTCAGAAATTGATTTTGCAAATCATCCCATGTTATAATGGATCCTGACCTAATGTTATGGAGCCAAATTTTAGCTTTATCCTTTAAAGAAAATGGAAAAAACTTGAGTCGAATTATTTTCATGCTGCAATTTTGGTCTGTACAAGTATTACACATCTCTTTAAATTCCCCCAAATGGTGATAATGATTTAATGATTCTAGACCATGGAATGTGGGTAAAAGTTGGAGGACACCTGGTTTAAAATTGTAACGTGATGCATATGGGGGGAAAGCAATACAAGATGATAATCTTGTCCTAGTGGGATTCATGAATTCTCTGATGTCTTAGGATGATTAAGATTGTTATGATGAGACTCACGTTTTACTTGATCAACTAGATTTTCATCTCGGCCAAGTGGGTTTTCATTTCGGTTCTCGGCCATTTTGATTGATGATGATAGTGATTGAGACTCTATATTTAATCTACAGCTAGATGATCGAGACCAATGTCTCATGCAACCTAAATTGAGACTATATGCTAAAATTTAAATATGCAAATGCAATATTTAGAAAAATAAAAAATAATAAACAAGTGAAAGAAAAAAGTAAAAAAATTTAATGACAAAAGAAAAAAATACAAATATAATGATTAGATCCTAAAAACGTCTTCTGATTCTTGTCAATTCAGATATCAATTGAATTTCTCATTCAGCTGTCTCAATTTCTCGAATTAGGTTCTCACAAAAAATTATGGAAGAATATCTTGATGATGACGATTCAAGAAATTCTTTGGCAAAGTGCAAACTCCATTTTAATTTAGTTTTTTTTTGTCTTCCTATAACCTTGAAGAATCAAGTACATGGTTTATCTATATGTGTGATGTCTAGGTTCAGAATTCATTTAGGATCAATCAAGACATCTTGGATCTGCACAAATGCAAATAAGAAAAAAAGTGAGATGCAGAAAATATAAAAAATAAAAATAAAAAAAAGAAAAAAAGGGTAAGGATGTTAAATTATTATTATATCTACTAAATTATATTTCCTGGCAACGACACCAAAAACTTGACACACTCACAAAGTGGTTCTTTACTCCCAAGTATAAGAGTATCGAAGTAATAAAATAACCCGGTAAGTCCGAGGTCGATCCACATGAAATAGATTTAGTAAAATAAAATAATTCAAATGAAAATAAAAAAGGTTAAATTGATTGAAGCGATGAACAATTTTTAAATTGGAATGCAATAATAATTTAAAATATTGAGGGTTAAATGATTCACTCTTAATATTTCAAATATAGAGAAATCTTACTTTTTATAATATATAAATTATCAATATTACTCAGTTAATTTATTTCAGGATTTAATTATGCCAAAACATATAAAACCAATTGTCTATACCAAGTCCAGTTAGGTACTCAATTATGCTAAATATATAAACCAGCCATAAAGGCGATAACAAAGTTTGTCAATAATTAGTTCATATTTAAATTACTCTCTCATTTAATATGAGATAAAGTATTAACTGTGCCAAACTAAAAGAGATTGTCTAAGCGAATCAAGACATCCACAAATATAAGAGAAGATTAAATATTAGTTTTCAGATTATAATTCATATATTATAATATAAGTAAAATTAATTTATATTATCATATTAAGAGTTTCACCATTTATCCCAACAAAATGAAATTAGCTACTCATTCGTTGAATAAAAATACTCATAATTTTAAGAGATTACAAGAAAAATAAAACACACAAGACACTTCTTCCAAATTCTTCAAGAAATAAAATAAAAGAAGCATGAAGAAAATGAGAGATGGGCACCTCTATTTATAGTATAAGTGCTCACCCTTCAATTATGAATTACAACTTTTCAAATCAAATATAAATAATAAACTTTTACAAATTTATTTTTTATTTTTTCCTTTTTTGATATTTTAGATTTTTTTGATCATTTTGTAAATATTTTTCATACAATCCATCTAGGTGGATTGTGTCATTTCAACTTTTATTTTTATTATTTTTATTTTGTTTTCTAATAATTAAAATTACATACAACACATATTGACTTCTTCACCAATTTCGACCTTGAAAACCTCAGAACTATAAAATCTTATAAAGAGAAAAGTTGTAGATATTTGAGTATTCTTTCATATGAAACTGAAATCGCCTCGATCCGATATCAGAGTAACAAATTATGGCCAAAATACGAGACTTACGCAAAGTTGAAATTTCCGAAATTGTACACTGTTAGAACACCATTTCAAGTTTCTGATCTCCAAAATCCAAATGTCACATCTATTTTTCTAGTTTTACATCCAAAGTATTATTTCAACTACATAAGAAATAAAAATATATAAAATATAAATTTAATTATTTTTCACAAATGTGCTAAATTAAGGGGATTAATGAAATTATAAGTGTAAAATGATTATTTTTCTTTTCAATAAATGTACATTTTTTTAGTGTTTATCATAAAATATCAAAATCATATATCTCATGTGAAATTTTTTTTTATTTTTATGTTCAATGTCTATATTCATGTTTAATACCCACAATTTCATATTAATGCTAATAGATTTCAAGATTACTCATTTTACATGTTTATGTCCGGTTTTCATGTTTAATACCCAAAAATTCATTTTATGCTAAATAATTTTAGATTTATTTCGTATTTGCATGTTTATTATCCGATTTTCATGTTTAATGTCTAAATTTTCAGATTGATGTTATGAAACTTCAGGTTTGTCGTATTTTCAAATCAAATTAATATCAAATCTTTTTTCTTTAGTGTAAAAGATAAAATTCATATTTAATACATATATTTTCATATTTAATAATCAAAATTTCATGGGTAACCGGTATTTTTAATTTGTTTAATTCTGAGTATTTGAATTTTCATCAAAGTGGCTATAGTCGGTATAGATTCATATTAGCATTCTAGTCGTGCCCAGTTGGTTGTTGAACGAGCAAAAGTGCAACCTCAATAGTTGAAATCTAAAGTAGGAAAATAGTATGTAAAATTATCTGTTTATCAAGTTACTTTATGACTGGAAATTTATGCCATAATTTTAAATTAATATGTGTATTGTTGTTTGTTAATAATAAAATCTCATATGTAATGGGCTTGCAAGTTGCAACGGAATCTAAAATGGGCTTTTGTGACTAGGCTTGAAGCCCAATCCAATAATTGGTCTTGGGAATTGGAATGATCAATTTCTGCCTCCTAGACCCTATGATGGCAATTGTCACACGGCTAAATTTCGTCCCCAAGTTTCTTTAGCCAAGTGCGGCACTAAGTTCGCCCAACTTAGTCAGCCTACTCCCACAAGCACGCCCACAAGCCACAAGCAATCACTCTCAATGTCCTCACACCCTCACGGTCAGCATACAAGCAAGCACTGCATCAAGTAAATACAACACACAAGCTTTACAGGACAAAGCCCCAACCTTCTTATTACTCACCAAAGCAATTACAAGGATTCGTGCTAATATACAAAGGCTCTCAAGGCCAAAATATGACACTGAACCAAGAAATCAGTCCGACGATTCTTCTTGCTTTGCCCCATCACTCTATGATCCAGAATATTCTCGATCTGTTTTTCGAATTGTTTTCGAATTGTTGGAGGAGCTCTGCCTTTTTGAACCCGACTCTCATCCTTATCCTCATGGAATGGCTTCAAGAAGCTCACATGAAATGTAGGATGCACCTTGATCCTATCTGGTAACCTCAACCGATAGGCTACCTCGCCAATCCTTTTCATTACTTCAAAAGGGCCATCATATTTTGGCACTAACCCACGGTGCACTGTCTTGCTGCTGATTTTCTTCCAAATCTGAGGAGTCAATTTCAGTAGCACCCGATCACCCACCTGAAATTCCAGCGGCCTCCTCTTTTTGTCAGCATACTTCTTCATTCGGCGCACTGCCTTCTCAAGGCTATCCCTCGCCTCTTCCAGCAGCTCCTGTCTCTCACGGCCAAATCTATACGCAGCAGGGCACTTGCCCCCTGTGCGCTGCTTGATCACTTCATGCGGAGTCAGCGGCTGCTGCCCCAACACTATCTCAAAAGGACTCATCCCCGTCGATGAGCTCTTGTGCAAGTTATACGAGAACTGAGCTACATCTAATAGCTCTAACCAATTCTTCTGACTTGCGGTTACATAATGTCTCAAAAATTCTTCTAGCAACCCATTCACCCTTTCGGTCTGACCATCTGTTTGAGGATGATTTGCCGTAGAAAATTTCAAGTCTGACCCCATCAAGCCAAATAACTCAGTCCAGAACCGACCCGTGAACCTTGCATCCCTGTCACTCACTATGTCATGCGGCAACCCAAAATGTTTCACCACATCTTTGAAAAACAGGCGTGCAGTTTCCTCCACAGGGCACGCATGTGGCGCTGCCATGAACACAGCATATTTAGAGAACCGATCCACTACTACCAGCACTGAACCAAATCCTTGCACTATTGGAAATCCCCCAATAAAGTCCATGGAAACACTTTTCCATGGCTGTTCCGGAACGGGCAGAGGTTGCAGCATCCCCGCCTCCTTCTTCCGCTCTGTTTTATCCAACTGACACACTAGGCAAGATCTCACATAAGCCTCAATATCATGTTCCATCCGCGGCCAATACCAACTCCGAGCCAGCAAAGCCAATGTTCTCTCAACTCCTGGATGTCCCGCCCACTGAGCATCATGTGTCTCCCTCAGCAACTCCCTCATGAGGTTCCCATAACTGGGGACAAAGGGCCTCCCCCCCTTTGCATAGAGTAACCCAGCGTCAACCCAATATTTTCGGACCTGGCCATCAGCAACTTTCCCCAACAATCGTTGATAAACCTGATCCAATGGTGATACCTCCCTGATTCTATCAAGAAAGTCACTCTCCAAAACTGAGACTGCCGCTACTGCCTCCACTACAGCCTTGCGACTAAGAGCATCCGCAACTTGGTTATTTCTCCCAGGTCGGTGCTCCCATTCAAAATCGAATTCAGCAAGCATCTCTTGCCACCTTGCTTGCTTAGGACTCAGTTTCTTCTGTGTCTTGAAAAAGGTGTTTGCGACATTGTCCGTTAATACCCTGAAGTGCGAACCCAACAAGTAATGCCGCCAAAGGTTTAGGCAGTGAACAACTGCCGTCATCTCCTTCTCATGTGCTGAATACCGCTGCTCGGCATCCTTCAGTTTTCTGCTTTCAAAGGCAACATGATGGGAATTTTGCACCAATACACCCCCAATAGCTCGATCAGAAGCATCAGTGTGCACCTCAAATGGTGACTCAAAGTCCGGCAATTGCAAAACAGGCTCTTCTGCTACTGCCCCCTTCAAATCCTCGAATGCCTCCTGGCATTGCACATCCCACACCCAAGTTTGTTCCTTTTTTAGCAAATCAGTCAAGGGAGCTACTCTCTTTGAATACCCCTTGATGAACTTGCGGTAATAGTTAGCCAACCCCAAAAATGACCGCAACTCAGCAACCTTAGAAGGACGAGGCCAATCCCGAATGGCTTGGACTTTTCTCTCGTCCATACGAACTTGCCCTTGGCTCACCCAATGACCCAGAAACATCACTTCCTGTTGGGCAAATTCGCACTTTTCCATCTTAACATACAGTGCATGCTGTCTCAATCTCTCCAACACCAATCTCAGATGATGCAAATGATCAGCAAGGGTCTCACTATATATCACTATATCATCCAGATATACTACCACAAATCGGTCCACAAACTCAAACAACACGTCATTCATTAAATTGCAAAAAGTAGCTGGAGCATTAGTAAGTCCGAAGGGCATTACTAAAAATTCATATGATCCATACCTTGTCACACAAGTCGTTTTCCCCTCATCCCCTTCAGAAATTCGCACCTGCCAATATCCAGACCGCAAGTCTAACTTTGTGAAGTAGAATGCCTTTGACAGACGATCAAACAAATCAGCCACTAACGGAATGGGTACTTGTTTTTAATAGTCACCTTGTTTAACGCTCGGTAGTCCACACACATTCGTAAAGATCCATCTTGCTTCTTCTGGAATAGGACCGGTGCACCATATGGAGCCTTCGAGGGCTGGATCATCCCAGCATCAAGCAATTCCCCTAATTGCTTGCGCAATTCAGCTAGTTCCGGAGGACTCATCCGGTAAGGTACTTGGGCAGGCGGCCGAGTACCCGGGACCAATTCTATCTTGTGGTCAGTAGGCCTTCGAGGTGGAAGAGATTTCGGCAACTCCGGAGGCATTACATCTTCGTATTCCCTTAGCAATTCTGCAACCGCATCAGGCACCTCCATTGTCTTTCCCGTCTTGACTTCTATAAGTGCCGCCACATAAGTCTCTTCCCCACGTTTCAACCCACTCTCAATTTGTAAGGCTGACACCAACTCCTGTTGTCCCTCAGCCCGTTTACTCCCACACACTTTGCCAACAGCCGAGACAAAGCATGGTTGATCTTCATCACCAATCAAAAGACCTGCCAAGTAAGGCATCACTGTTACCTTGGCCTGAATGAAAAACTGATTTCCCAAAATCAACTCAAAATCATCCAATGGTACTGCCATCAACGAGCATGACCCATGCCACTGGCCAAGCTGTATCACCACACCCGCGACTGTGCCTTGAACTTGTTTTGCTGTCGAATTGACAGCCTTAATGCTACTCCCCGATTTAGTCAATTCGAGGCCCAACTTCTCAGCAACCCCTACTGCAACAAAGTTGTGTGTAGCCCCAGTGTCCACCATTGCCCTTACTGTTTTCCCATTAATAAGAACTTGGACATACATCAAGCCATTATCAAACCTGTCTTCCCGAATTGCATTTACTAATTGAAGAGGGTTCATCCGACTAGGCCCTGCCGAGTCTCCTTCCCCTTCCTTGCCCGTTTCCACACCCATTAGTGCATTCAGTTTCTCCCTTTTGGGGCAATCCCTCGCCCTATGGGGACCATCACAAATGAAACAACCTTTGTTGTTGTTGTTCATAACCTTGGACTTGCCATCATCTTGTGACTTTCCCTTTCCCTCCTTGTTCTTCTTCTTTTCCCCCCACTTCTCCGAATCTTTGTACTTCTCTTTCCCTTTTCCCTTCGGATCAGGCTTGGACTTGGTTGAAGAACTAGGTCTATAATCCACAAGACAAT
Organism: Zanthoxylum bungeanum; assembly: GCA_019454045.1. Lineage (NCBI taxonomy): Eukaryota > Viridiplantae > Streptophyta > Magnoliopsida > Sapindales > Rutaceae > Zanthoxylum > Zanthoxylum bungeanum. The sequence goes on from SKCR01015529.1 coordinate 14,957, forward strand.
CTGCTGCTGCCATGGCTGCAGGCAAGTTACCCACACCTTGCCTCCGCAACTCGTTTTGTGCCCAAGTTTGCAATCCAGACATGAAATTGAATAGCTTGTCTTCCTCTGACATGTTCCTTATGTCCAACATCAAGGAACTGAACTGCTTCACATATTCTCGAATAGAACCAGTTTGTTTCAAACTTTTCAAAGTTTCCCTTGCAATCCACGCTGTATTGGTGGGGAGGAATTGATCCTTCAACTCCTTCTTCAGCGCCTCCCATGTGGTTATTGAGGGACGCCCCGTTGTCTCATCGTCATCTAACCGAGTTCTCCACCATAATTTAGCATCACCAGTCAAATACATGCTCGTGATAGTCACTTTCTCTGCCTCCAAGACATGAGCAGCCTTGAAGTACTGATCCATGTCCCATAAGAATTTCTCTAACTCCTTTGCATTCCGCGCACCTCCGAATGGTTTCGGTTCAGGAACCCTCAACTTGGTCGTAGTCTCACCCCCAATAGGTTGTCCACGCCCCAATGCCCTCTTTAGAAGAGCGATTTCCCCCATCATCTCCTCTTTACTCACTTTCCACGCCTCCACCAGATCCACACAATCACGAGTGACTACATCAATGCGTTCCTCCGCATCAACCCTTTGCATTTCAAGTGTGTTCCGAAGGCCAACAATTTCCCCTGCAAATTGCTCCATTACTAAAAACAACGGAGGGCAGTCTCTCGGCTAGACTCCCCAACGAGGGCCTCCAACTTAGCCACTCGCTCCTTCAGTTCAGTGTAAGATCCACCCGCCATCAGCCCAAGATGACGCTCTGATACCAGTTGTCACACGGCTAAATTTTGTCCCCAAGTTTCTTTAGCCAAATGCGGCACTAAGTTCGCCTAACTTAGTCAGCCTACTCCCACAAGCACGCCCACAAGCCACAAGCAATCACTCTCAATGTCCTCACACCCTCACGGTCAGCATACAAGCAAGCACTGCATCAAGTAAATACAACACACAAGCTTTACAGGACAAAGCCCCAACCTTCTTATTACTCACCAAAGCAATTACAAGGATTCGTGCTAACATACAAAGGCTCTCAAGAACATCAACTCTTGTCTCGTGTCTATGCTCTCTGCCTCATGTATGATCTCACAATACAATATATAACGGCAGTTACACCCCAACTGCCCTAGGGTGTGCTGGTCCAATGGGCACCAGCCACACACACTCACACACACAGTAGTTACATCCCAACTGCTATAGGAAGTTATCACACACACACACTAGCACTACATGAGTTCCCCCACACGCCAGTTACTGGTAGTTCTTATCGCAACTGCCCCATGTGCTCGGCATGTGAAGCCCCCACCCTTGCATGTGCACGCCAACTGCCATGCAAGAGTGCGTCAACTGTCTCCCGCAACTACCCCGCATGACTACATCATGAGCGTGCAACTGCCTCACCCAAGACAGCATCAACTCCCTACGGACAGCGCCAACCGCCCATGTCTCAGCAACACTTCCTTGGAACAGCACCAACCACCCATGAGGACATCACCAACTGCCCACACACACACAGCCCACCCAAGCCGTGTGCTTCTTGCTAGTGCTTGGCTGCCACCAAGTCACTCATTCCCCATCTTCTCGAGCAACCAGTCTAAGGGGCTAACAGCAATCCTGGTACGTGGTTACTGAACCTTGACCCTATGATTAATTAAGTTTATTTTGAGCATGATTCTTTGCATTCTAAGCAATTTTTTTATTATTATTTTTTTTATATAGATTTTGTTTTAGTTTGACTTGAAATTTGACATTAAGATAGTTTGGGCCGAGGACATTGAATTGGATGAATGACCATATACCTTGAAATCTATCTCTAGTTGTAGAGTACATAGGCTCTTTAGTAAGAAATAACTATACATATAACCCTTAATAGTAAAGCTAACTGTAGGACACAGAAATTGGCGACGCTGTTCTAGGCTCGCGGCTTAGTCGGGAGTACGGAGTAGCCAACAGGGGAAATTAAACCGGAGAAATAATATGGAGTCGCCACCCAGTGTGAACTGGGAAAATGATTTAAGGCCGCACTCACCCATCGCAAGGGAAGATCTCAAACCGTTGGGTTCAGAATGGTCCCTTACTTATGCCACTTGTAATGAACGGATTTATGTAATAATATAACCGAGTCTACGCAACAATAACCTACATCTAATTTTGCATACTACCTATATCTAAGTTTGCATGCATAAAAGTAAGTCAGAATAACAGCAAGCACACAACCTCATGCATACATTAAATCGCTAAGCATGACAATGTAAATAAATAATAACCTAAAAATAAACGTAGAAGAGACATAATCAAGTTCATAATGCGAAAGAAATAACTAAATCATGCTTGGAAATAATCAACTAATCATGCATAAAAAATAACATACTAAACAACCTAATCATGCATAAAAGTAACATACTATTTCTAACAAACAACAAATAAACATAAGATCGGATGACACGAAATATGTGCGTCTCTCAAGCGGTACGTGGTATTGTATCCCGAGTGCAGACCGCACTACCGTCCATTTGGATTCGGCTACGAAATTTGCGTCCGAGTTTCCATCCGATATACCGCAAGAGATAACACATATTTCATTCATCCCATGGCCACAACTTACATGAATCTATAATACGCATGCGAAGTAATAATAATAAATAACGGAAAGAAAGTGCGGGAATAAATAAAAAAGGGTGCCCTCAGGTCTAACCTCTTAAGTCATCTCTTGGAAGTGCGTTACACGGTTGTCGGAAGGGTTGATGCTCCGCAACTTTTTCGATTTACTGGTTCGCTGCTTTCCTTCGCTGTTTTGCTGTTTTGGGCTGCTGACTTCTCCGTTTTTGTTCATTGTTTTGGTTGTATTTTGGGACTGTTTTGGGGCATATTTTGGGGGGAAGTGTGGGCTGCTGTTTGTGGGTTTTTGTTAAGTGTGTGTGTTATTTGTGAGTCTGAGTGTGGTTGTGGCCGTGAGTGATGGGGCTGCTTGGGTTTTATTAATGTGGCGTGAGTGGCTGTGTCTTATTGATGGCGGGGATAATGCTTGGCTTATATAAGCTGCTTACGTAAAAGAGGTTAGTGAGTGTGTTGTATGGGGAGTTGCGTGAATGGCTGGGGCAGTTTCGGCTAAGTGGGCTGGTTTGTTGAATTGTTGGTTTGTTTATTTGAAAGAATAGGGCTTTGTTGGTCGATGTGGGAGGGCTGTGTGTTGCTGTTCATGCGTTTTTTGGTTGCGTGAAGTGTTTGTCTTGGTTAGTTCGGTGGGGCTTCTAGGGGTGTTATTGTTTGTTTGCGTGGCTGACTTTGCGGCATATGCTTGGTGAGAGAGAGAGACGCGTGTGGGTTAAAGAGGTGTGAAGCCGTAGAGTGTGTGGGGTGTGTGCTTAATGGGTTGATTGCCGAGTGTAAGTGAGGTTTCTATGTGCGTGTAAGGGGGCAGGGGCTGTTAATGGCGTGAAGATTGAATGTGTCTAGGGTTTGTGTTATAGGCGTGAGGATGCTGTTTGAGAGAAGAGAGAAGAGATGAGGCAGTTAGGCGAGAGACATGGATGAGCTCATGGTTATTTTCTTTTTTTTTTTTCGTGAGAATGAGCCAGGGCCTATAAGGTTTGGTTTAGGCTTCTTTTTATAGGCAATGGTTGAGGTTTACTTTATGTGAATAGGGAAAGAATATTGTGTAATTATGTAGGGTATCTCTAATTAGTATGCTATAAGGAAATGATCTCTTCAATTTAGGAAGGTAATTTGATTTAATTGATTTGATTTTATTTAGTTTAGGAATGTGATTTAATTTAATTAAGAAGGTGATTTATGAGATTTTATTTAGTTTAGGAATGTGATTTAATTTAATTTGATTTGATTTCTTTAATTTGGGAAGGTGATTTGTCTTGATTTTAGCATGTGTTTAATGTGTGATTTTGTTATTTTGGAAGGAGGTGGGCATGGGGTTAGAGGCTTTGGGCGTGTATTTGGTGGGCTTGGTGTGTGGTTTGGTGATGTATGGGCTTGGTGTGTGACTTGCAGGGGTTTTGGGCTAAGGATAAGTTTAAAACAGAGGCTTAACGAGTAAATCCGAAGCTAAGCAAACGAATTAAATCCAACAAGGTGTCAATTTCTGACTCTTCCCTTCCGACGTCTGTTTCCTGCGACTTCCACAACTTAAAAAGGTAGTGTCTCAATGTGAGACTCATCATCGGACTTATATGCAAAAATACAGTGCCTACACTAACCTTGAGTAAGTTGAGCCTATATACCACAAGTATAGCAGAAGATACTCTACGAAGACAAGAAGGCTACCTTAAGGGTAATTTGAAAGCTACTGATAATAAATTAATGTGCTTAAAAAAAGAAAAAAAAATGAAGTGCTGTAAAAAAACAGCTATCAATAACTCTTAAGCATTAAGCTATAAATGAGTAAGTTGGGCTTATATACCACAAGTGTAGTAAAGAATACTCTATCATGAGAAGAAGGTTACTTTAACGGATAATGTGAATGTAAAAAATAAAAAGAAAAAAAAAATGTAATGCTGTGAAATACAAAAGAAAAAAATGCATGTACATCAAAAGTTGAGTATCTATGTCATATCCCAGTTTATCCAGGACGTGACCGATAATAGACGACGTCACCATCTCTCAGAGCCTCATGATGTGAACATGCGTGACATGTCATGATTAGTAACTGAACTGTCTAAACTGAATGCATGCATGTATTACATGAGAACATACTTTATACATGGACTGTAAACTGAAAACAAGACATAGACTCTATGACCTGACTTGAAAATCGTAGGGATGACTTGAAAATTTAAACTTGAACTGTATATGTAATCATGATTATGATTGTAACATATATACTACAACCATGACTGAAAACTGCATAATGCGATCTTGTAAACATGGATGAAAACATATCACAAACTTATAACTACACATGATTATAACCTGGAAACTTAAACTATAATCATGAGCTGAAAACGTGTTCATAAACATAAACTATAAGCATGACTGAAAACTACATCCATGAATTTAAATTTATAAATTGTGAACATAACTTGAAAACGTAAACACGAACTGAAACATAACCAAAAAACATAAACTACAAACTTGACTGTATATGAAAACTTAATTTGTAATCATGAGATGTATATGTAAATGTAAACTGTAGACGTGGTCATGAAAATAATGACGTGAAATGAAAACATAAACGTGATATGAAAATTATATACAAGTCTTGAAAATTAAAACATAACTTGAAACCATAAACACGACTTGAAACTATACTATAAAACTAAAAACTATGTTTATGACTACTTGAAAACTATAAAACGTAAACTTGCAAACATAACTAAAAAATGTATCATGAGCTGAACCTGAATCATGAGTTGGGAACGTAAACATGAACTGATATTGGAAGCATATACATGAACTGAAGACATAAACATGAACTGACGTAATCGTGACTATAGAATGAAAAACTTATATTGAAATCATAAAATGTAGACTATAATGTGTAAACATGAACTGGAAACTGAATCATAATTTGATGACTCAAATGTGGACTGAAACGTAAAGATGAGCTGATGTAGGAAACGATTTCTTGAACGACAGAAGCGTGTTAGGCACCATGATCGACCTTGAATTTTTTTTTTTGCCTTTTCCCCTTCTTAGCCGAAACTGTCCAGTCTTTTTGGAATTATTTTTCTTTTATTTTTGATGATTTTTCCAGTCCCGAATAGTCTCAGAACATCAGCCCAAAAACTATATTTTTTTGCACACCGAAAACCGTATTTACGCACACACAACTCATTATTTTATGCTGGCTGTTGATGATTTTTCTGCCACTATTTTGGATGATATAATCACTATAAAACAACCCCAAAATGTCCGCAAAATATCATTTTGTGTTCCCAAATTTTCTAGGTAAAATTATAACAAAAATAACTCACAAACGACTAGCAAAAGTGACGGCAATGAGCATAATTTAATAATTACAACCTTTTTAATAAATTAAATTATTATCTCATAATCATTTATTTAATGAAAATCTTATATTAAATTTAACATAAAGTCTCACGTGTGACAAAATATATTATTAATCACATTAATAATAATAATACATGTGAGTTTATAATTAGTCTATCCAATTATATTTAATTTGCTACAGTATATCGAGCTACCACGTGGATCAAATGGATTTACAGTTCCGAGCTCCAATAATCTCGGAATATTAATTAAACTCCTTAATTAAATATTATGAATTATTAAATTCAGGTTATTCCACTAAAAACCCAAAGCTACACTCTCATTGCCGTAGATAAATAATATAAGTCGGACTACGTCCGTGTCTATCGATATAATCATTACATAAGGATTGACCCTTCACGAGTATCTCATAATTAGAGTCGGGTCAAAATATCTGTTATATCCATCTAATTATTTTTACCTAAATACTATTGATTCTTTAATGAACTAATTATTCATAACCATTATGAATATTAATCATTCAATTCGTAATAGAAAGACTTGAGCGCTCTAATCGTTCAAGTACCGATTCAACCCTTAAAGAATATACTCATTTACTTCTCGCAAGAAGAAGTGAATTCCATATATGTGTAAAATGTCTTCAGCCACACACCAAACACGTCCCCAAAGTACGTAGCTATTGGTCGGCATGCCATGTCCTTTGTAAATCAAAGGACATGTCATGCCATGCAAGAGTTCGTAGTACACTATGAATTCAGATCAATCCATATATGACCATCTAGTAGATTGAAATAAATTTCTTTATTTAACAGATATTATAAGAAAATGGGTCCTGAAACTTGGATTTTCTTGATGTCGGGAACATGCAATATATTTCTTAATGTTAGTTCTTTTCTAGAAGTCATCTTCAAAATACTATGCCTTGACCTACCACTTTGGAAGTAGAGGCGTTTCTCATGGTCAGATGTGTTAGGGTTGGTGCTCTGAGTGCCAAGTTTATTATGTATTTCCATGTAAATACTAATGTAATATTTTATTATGAATAAATAAACAATTTCTTTTATATGGTAACGACATAAGAGACCTTAGAATGATTAGTTATGATACTATTGCAAAAACGTCGCAACTGACATTGAGTTGTATCATGACGTTGTCATTCTTAGACAGTTCCTGATTAAGGTTTACACTACTTGGTCAGTAAAGTAAACCCGTTGATACTGGTACATGTCGTATATTGGAATATTAGATTCTGATAGTTTCTCAATGAACCATGAGTCTTGGAGACTCATATAGATGTGTAGGTGTTTATAGCGGATAAAAACTGAACGACTCACCGAAGATTCTTAATGGATGGTATGCCAACGTCAATAAGATTCTTCTCGGGTTGAGTGAGCATATTGATTCTTTGACTCGAGATACCACTGTGGATATATGAGTTTTCCTCCACACTTAGATGGAAGTCACGTCACCGATCTATTTAGATCAGACCTATGCCTGTTCGTTGGGTGTGGACTGATGCTCAGGATATCCTGTGTGTATCAAGAAAGGATTCGTCAGTTCTGTGTACAGAGCATATGTATCAATATGGAATTAGCAATCTGTTAAATCCATTTGCCGGTGGTACACTGTATCTATAGAAACATCGACGTGATTATATCTAATAGAAACATCGACATGATTATATCTATAGAGATTTGACATTTACATCTATATATCTGGAATAATGTGGATGCCCGTGACATATGGATTATACGTATGCAGTGACCTCAACCAGTATGGTTCAGAGAGTTTATTCGTGTTCGTCATAATTTACGGGTGGGTAGATTATGGACACAAAATTTTATTTCATTACAGATATGCGTGAATCTAGAGAGTCTTACTAATGAGATATACTCGTAAAGCACTAGGACAACTTTTATGAATAATATTGATTATTTATAACTCGTTGAACGGTCAAACGAAAAATACATGCGATCGGGACCTAATGGTCATTTCAGAATTAATGTGTATTTGTATTTAATATTTGATATTATTAAATACACATTAATTAATTATCAAATTATGATATTTGACATATATCATTATATATGTATTTGAGATATTTAATGTAAATATAATATATATTTAAGATATTTGTATTTAATTTATTTAATTTTTTAAATTGTTAAATAATTAAATTAATTTAAAAATAAATATCTTTACCATGATTAGCTTTTGAAAATGGCATTTTTCTATAGGTCCATTTGTAAGTTTACTTTATATAAGATAAATGTTATCAATTATTAAAGTAAACTTGTTCCAATTAAAATCAAACAAAACGAAAATACTTATTATCTTTTTCTTTAAGGCGCACGGCAATAAGAGGAAAAATATATAAGTGTTTTTTGTTTCATTTTCTTTGATCACACAAGTTTTTCAAATATTCTCTAAGTTAAAATTGAGAGAAAAAGTGAAGAACGAAAGGTGAAAGGCTTGAAAACTTGGAGTTTTGTAAGTTATTTCCAACTTTCTTCATCTAAGAAATTATTTCTATGATTCTATACTTCAATTTGTGTAGTTTAGAATTTTCTCTAATCTTTGATTATGTGATTTATTGTGTTGGGAACTTGTTTGAAAGATGAGCATGTATATTAGTAAAGATTGAATGAAATTAGTTCATTAATACTCTTTTAGCCATTTGATGGTGATGTTTCCATTCTAGAGTTGCTTAGCCATTCATAAATGACCTAGAATTATTCTTGAGTTGTTTCATGATGGTGAGACTTGTTTGGTGTGGTAAGGATTAAATTAAAGTGTTGAATTTTTTTAATTTGGTGTAATTTGGTCAAATGAACAATTTATAAAATTAGGGTTCATAACCCTTTCCAAATTTGGAGCTTTTCATATATGTGATGTATATATGATGTATATTAAATTTGGGATTTATTGGATTTGATCTTGACATATTTTGAACTAAAAAGGACCAAATTGTAAATCATGGAAATTATTGGGGCTGTTCGGAAATTTCAGAAAATTGAGATTTGTTGTTGTAATTTGTATTTTCATGTATTTTCATGTATAAATTATTTTGGGAATTATTTGAAATCAATTAAATATATATTTGACAATTTAAGGACTAAAATGATCAAATTGAAAAGTTTAGAGGTAATTAGGCAATTAAAGGAAATTTGATTAAAATATCAGATTTTAAGTATTGGGTAATTAAATAAATAATTTTATTTAATTGAACCAAGAAAATTTTTGAAATCGAAAAATTCTGATTTTCCGCGTTCCGCTGCACTAACCCGTAATTCCCTTTAAAACCCCAACAAAATGGTATCAGAGCGAATCTGATTCTGGACACCCTATATGATTATGCCTTTAAAATTCAATGTTTAAATTAGCCTTTACTTAATGCATACATGTGCTTATTTAATTTGATTAAATAAAGTAAAATCATCTTTTGCGGAAAAATCCCTATTTGAAAATACAGTTTTTAATTTAATGTGTATTTGATTCATATTAAATGGTCCATCTTGTCAATACCGATTATCGATAAATTTTCTGCGACTATATCCGAGAATGTGCCAAAGCTGTGATGATAGGGCCGATAGAAATTTATCTGTACCAGATATATTTGATATTAGGTGAATTCAAGCGAAAACGGAATCCTGAACGTGCCGAAGCTGTCAGGGTTTCACAAGTATCTTAAATTTATCATTGACAAGTGTAACCTTGGTACGCCTCCTTGTGAACGTGCCAAAGCTGTCATAACGAGAAACGACCAGGACCGAAAACCCAGGAGTCACTGTTGACTGATTGGCAATGAATTGTCTACCTAATGAATATACGTAGGCGGGAACGTGACAAAGCTGTGAGCTGAAATATATTAATGGGGTCCACCTTTCACTATTATGTTATGATTTGATTATCGCATGTTTTGTATTCTGTTTGGAGATTAAAGTATTGCATGAAATAGTGGGATGTGTATTTTTTAGATTAAAAATCCATGATCTATTTAATGCTTATAATATAATATGAAACTGTTTTTTCTGCTAACAGTTGATTCACTGTCTATTTGATAGATTTGCGATGGCGAAACCTTCGACCAATCATTTTGCTCGTATGCTTGATACAAATAAGCTAAAAGACGCTGAAAACTTTGCGGATTGGGATATGGATTTGAGGATTGTCCTCAATTTCGAAAAGTTGGGATACATTTTGGAAGGTCCATTACCGCTTGCTATATCTCCGGATTCATCGCCCGAAGAGATGGAGACTTTCCATAAATGGAAAGATGATGATTTAAGATTTAAATCATTCATTCTCAGTTCTTCTTCTTCTGAACTGAAGAGGTAATATTTTGAGATGCACCATGCATATAGCATGATGACACTTCTTCGTGAATCGTTCATGAACCAGGAATAGGTCGTGGTTCATAGAGTTGCAATGAATCTGTTCCATTATAATCTTGATTAGGGGCAGGCTATGAGCCCGCATGTGCTTAATTTAATTGATTTGATCGAGCAATTGAGGCTCAATGACTTCCCTCTCAATGATACTCTAGGACGGAGTGTCATTCTCGGTTCGCTCCCGACGTCATATCGCCAATTCGTTATGTACTTCAACATGAATGAGATTCAATGCTCTTACCGTGAGTTGCATATGATGCTTCTCACAGCAGAGGAAGATTTAAATAAGAGAGTTATGACTCGCCTTTTGAAACTTACTTCACTTTCCCCTTCTTCCCAATCCAAGTCGAATGGGAAGAAGACTAAAGGAAAGAAAAAGAAAAACTTCAATGTTCCTCCACAGGCTAGGTAGCGAAGCCCAATAGAGCTTCTGAAGATAAGTGCCATCACTGTCAGAAAGTCGGGCAATGGAAAAGAAACTGTCCAGACTACCCCGCACAGATAAGGACGGAAAGAGCATCGACATCAGATACTTTTATTTTTCTTATTATTGATATCTCATTGGCTTGTGAAGTTATGACATCTAATTGGATTTTAGATTCTGCTTGTCCTATTCACATTTGCAATACGTTGCAGGTGCTGACGGAAAGTAGACAGCTGAAATCTGGGGAGATGCAGTTGCGATTCAGGAGTGGCGACTCTCTGGATGCGGTTGCAGTGGGCATATGCGAGATTCCTTTACCCAGTGGGAGACTTTTGTTAAATGATTGCTATTTTGTGCCAGGATGTGTGGCGAATATTATGTCTCTTTTTGTATTAGATACTGAAGGATATACTGTAAATATTAAGAATCGTTCTTTGTATTTATATGATAGAAATAATATTCAGATCCTTTATTGTCCAAACGAGCATGGTCATTATATATTGCATACCTCACAAGATATCTTTAATACTGGAATTAATAAACGTAAATAATCTCATATAAATAATATTGAACTCTGGCATATGAAGTTAGGTAATATAGGCATGAAACGCCTGACCGGCGTAAACACACACGTATAACGCAAGCGCACGTATCGTTCAAGTAGTATAAAAATATCGATCCCACGAGGACTTAATTCCTACTGTTGTTATTAATTTTTGAATCTATTTATTTACAAATATCTAATTAAATGGATAAGAGAGATATTGTTTGTTTGATTGGTTGAATGGCTTTACTAAATAAATAAATAAATAAAAAGACAAAAGAAAATACTAAAGAAAATACAAAGGACACAAAGATCTAGGGTTGTGATTTCTTCCAATACCATTTTAAAGATGAAGTGATTATTATATAGATGGGTAAAACATTGATTTATTAACCTGGAACACGAAATTATGCGAAAGCATCTGTCGATGGTCAGACACAAATACCCAGTGTAACCCAATTGAACCATATTCCTATGTCAACCACATTATCTGGATTCATTAAGATTGAGTTCCAATTATGGCTACCCTCGCCCGACAGGTATATTCATATCCTGTAAGGAATCTATTAAAGGGTTATCTATCCTCAAGGAAGATCGTGGGCTATTGAGTCTAAGGTCTTAAACTTAAAATCTCTATGTCTAGTTCATTTTAAGTTTACCTAATCAATTTTATTAATGGCCAATTAATAAAAAGCATTAAGATTAAGACTCAATAAATAAATCTTATAATACCCAAACTATAATCTAACCCTTATAAACCGGTGATATTGAAATTCATCACAACCCCAGATAACTATTTAGTTACAACACATAACTAGGACTAATAACTGAAAAATAAAAGACATAAAGTAAAAATACTGAAAAGTAAAAGACATAAAGTAAAAAGTAAAATAAATGCTAAGGTAAAAGGAATTACTTTTACTACTACTTATTAGAAATCTCCCATAAAATAATATAAACTTGTTATAATATTACCAACCGACAATCTGGCGGTATCCTGATTAAGTCAAATTAAGTCCAACCAGCCATATAGGCGGTAATATTTGTCTATAATCTAGTCATAAAGGCGGTACCAAAATAAATTTACCAACCGACCAATCTGGCGGTATCCTTGATTAGTCAGGTTTAAACCAGATTAAATTGAATTTCCAACCGACCAATATAGCGGTATCCTTTATTATCAGTATTTTAAATAGTGAATATATTATTTTTAAGGGAGATTAATCTAAATAGTAACAGTAAAAGAATTACCTTTCACCCTAGCTTGGGAAATTACCTCCTCACTACTGAAAAGTAAAAACTGAAAAATTAAAGAAAGAAAAGTACTGTGCGTAAAAGTAAATCGCGGAAAGTAAAAACTGAAAAGTAAAGAAAAGAAAGTGCGAAACTGAAAATTAATTACTGAAAACTAAAAATAAAAAACTAGATACATCTTCTTATTTATTCATTAAGAATTTCAAAGAAGAAAGTATGAATTTTACAAATGAAATGGCTTGATATTTATAGGCAAAATTTTGCCACCATCAAATCATCAATCAATTTCTCCACCAATTACATTATTAATTTCTCCACTAATTACTCCACCAAATCCATAATTGCTCCAATAATTTCTTATCTTGTTTGGTGTTGATTTGATAATTTTTATTAATTATTAATTAATTAATATTTTGCTTTGAAAATGATTGATAATGACTTTTAATAATACACTCCACACACTTCTGGATGGTTCATCAATTTCGGTCATGAAATCTTCAGAATTCGAAAATATTTTCTCTTTCAAAGTTGTAGATCTTTGAGTCTTCTTTAATCTGGCACTTGAATCAGCTCAATCCGATATCTGAGTAAAAAGTTATGCCCAACATACGACAGATGTGCAAAACTGGAATTTCCAAAACTGCACTTCGTCAAAACGCCCTTTCAAATTTCCAATCTTCAAAATTAATATATCAAGTCCAATAATTGCCCTTATTTGATCCACATTTCATCCTAAATGATTTCATTAAGACCCGATATTATTTTATCTGCAAAATAAACTAAAACACATCAAAACGTTCATCAAACCCGAGAAACTAAACAAAATATTAAGTAAAAGGGGCGGTAAATATTGATATATTTTCCGCTCATCACACCCCCAAACCTAAGATTTTGCTAGTCCTCGAGCAAAACAACAAAATAAAATTAAAATTAAACTAAGCCACTTTCGTAGGGATCACAGTTGCATTCAGCATATGCAACAAGCCTTTAAACCCCTAGGTGTCCCTAGTGGACGAGTTGTAGTCTCGTGAGGGTTTAGAGCAATGATACCCACAAACATTTTACAAAGTAAAAAGGTAGTAAAACTAATGCACACAAAAGCAAAAAGACAAGCGAAAAGAGAATAAAGATGTTAGTGACTAATCAGGTGAAACTTCTACTCCAAGTTACTAGTTGTTTTGTTTTATTCTAAATTACCGAATAAGTAAATTCTCCGATTATTTTTACCATTCTCCATATACACAGCTAACAAAATTAATCAACTCATTTTTTTCCATAACAGTCATAAGTGCAGTTGATAAGAGAGTAATATTTTTGTCCTAAAGTTCTATCAGATTTCACACCTTTTTTTATAGCAATGGAATAATTTTTCTGATTTTTTCTGATTTGTTCTTTGATTTTTTTCTCTATTTTTTATTTATATACAATATCTTCCATCTATGTAGCGAGCTTTGGGTCGGTGGCTCCCAAACCAGTTGGTTTTAGGGCACCAGGTGTTAAGACACCCCTACGGACTTAATTACCCAGACTTCAGATATAAATATATTTTTGCAGCATCTTTGATCCATGTAGCGAGTGTTGGGCCAGTGACTCCCAAACCAGTTGGTTTTAGGGCACTAGGTGTTAAAACACCCTTACAGACTTAATAACCCGGATCTTAGATGCTTTTTTTTTTTTTTTTTTTTTTTTTTTTTTTTTTTACTCCATTGCTTTTTGAGATGCTTCCTCCAATTAAACTAGAGTACTGAATACTACAAACTTTTCAATTTAGCTCATGTCCGTATGTTACTATATATGTTGATAATATCTGTTAACTAAACATATGAAGATTCATTTTTAGTCAGTTTTAAGGAGAATTCACAAATTAAATAATTCAAAATGAAATAAACAAAAATTAACTTGTTTCGAAATAGGTTTGAGATACGTATCAGGAGTGGAAACTCCTTACTCAGCTATCTCTCACCAATTTCACCTTTTTAGTCAGAATAAAAACAAAAAAAAAAAAACACAATATTTTTGTAATTTTTGAAAATTTTTCAATTTTTTTGTATTTTTCGAAAAATTTTGGACTAAAAATAAAAATAACACACAAACTAAAAACAAGGTACTGATCAACTAATTCCCTCCCCCAAACCTAAATGAGACATTGTCCCCAATGTCTTGAACAGTAATAGGAGAGTTAAGAAGGTCGTACCTGGTTAGCTGAAAATCTACAGGAAATTAAAGGTTAAGATCCAGATTAATTCGACGCTTCTTACCACGATTGTCTTCGAACCAATTTATCTTTGAAATGATAGGGTCAACTTGTGGTTCATAGGCTATGAGTTGGTCAATTAGATCCGGGGCAGTTCTGGCAGTGAAGAGGAGTTCTTTCATAGGTTTTGACACGAACCCATTTCTGGCACGATCAATTCCTCTCCGTTTGATGACCCAAGAAGATTGCCTCTGCCAAGGGTTTTGGGATGATTCCCAAAACATGACTGCCTCCTTCTTGTACGGCCTTGAACGATCCCCATTAATCCAGATTGCCTCCGCCATATATTAAGTGCATATTCCTTGCAGCTAAGACTCGACCCAATTCCTGTGCTGCTTCTATGTATTGTGGTTTAGTTCCAACACTACTACCGCAAAACACACAAATGTTTTCAACTCGTCTTCTTGAAGTGGCTTCCATGTTTTATGTTTTTTCTTTCTCAACTCTGGATGACTTCAAAGGTGCAATGATGAGTTGAATTTATAATACCTGAAAAGGGTGAGTAAAAATAGCACAAGTTTCTTCCAAAGGACGATTAGTAGCAAAATAATAAATAGACCGTGATAGTCAAAAAGATCTGGATCCTGTCGGAGAAAACAAAAGAAAACAACAAAACAAATCAATAATATTAGGAAAAGACAAAGAGATATAATATGTACAAAAAATTTACAGCTTGATTAACGTCTATGCGTCAGGGACAAGCTTCCCATCCAATTTTCTTATAAATTGGCAAACAGGTCTTTTTGAGTCAGATTCCCGAGACTTAACTGTTGTCTTTCTTTTGAAATTGTGTATGTAATTTGCGAATGGTTATATGAACATATCCACTGGGATGCGTCTCAAGAGTCGAAGATATATCATCTAAAGACTCCTTACTCAAGCCATCCCTAATGAAGTTAATTTTGTCTTCGCGATTATCAGACACCATTCCTAAAGAACGACAACGAGTGTTGCAATTAAATCGTGCACATTTGAAACAAACACCCATTTGCTTAGCTCTACGTTTCTTTGCATAGGTGCTTCTTCCAAAACCAGGCAGATGTGAAATAAAAGAATCGGAAGACTCACCTGCCAATCGGACTCGTGCTTCAATTACCCAACGAATATCATTAGGAATACCATGGATTGTTAATAACCTCATCCGTTCCAAGCGAGCTTTGTATACTTTCATCAGAGATTTTGGAGGGAGAGAGGAAATTGCTTGTGAAGATTTGCGAAAGCTTCTTCCATCTTGAAATGACTAAACCTGCAAAAATAAAACACACAAAAATTAAATCACACCAAATCACAATATATACAAAAATTGCATGGTTGCCTCCCTGCTAGCGCTAAGTTTAAAGTCGTCAGCCAGACATGACTTCTCGAACGTTAAGCTGGATCTGAAAGTGTAACACTTTCTTTTTGTCGCTCAAATGATTCTCCCCAGTAGTGCTTGACACGCTTGTTTTTAACCTTGAAAGTTTTGTTAGCGTCAGGATCATGTATCTCAACGGCTCTATTTGGTAAAACTTTGGTGATCACAAATGGACCTGACCATCGTGATTTTGGCTTCCATGGGAAGAATTTCACCCTTGATTTGTTTAACAGTACCTTCTGCCCTGGTTCCAGTTGTATGCGCACTAACTTCTCATCATGTCTTTTCTTGCCTTTTTCTTTGTACAATTTGGCATCTTCAAAGGCTGATTGTGAAATTCCTCCAATTCGTTGAGCTGGTGGAACTTTTTCTCTTCTGTTGCTTGTAGAGCAAGAATTGGCTCTTTCAGTGCAAAAGATGTTTTATTTAGGCTCCACAGGCAATTGACATGTTTTAAGTTTGTCAGTAGAACTTTGTCTTTCATCAGAGTTCTGAATGGTACTGTGTATCACATCGAGTTTGAAACATTCCTCCTTCTTTTCATCATCTGGGAAATTCATGGCCTTGAAAACATTGAATGTTACTTCTTGGTCCTGTACCCTCATGGTTAGTTCTCCTTTTTGTACATCAATAATGGTTCGACCTGTAGCCAAGAATGGTCTCCCAAGGATGATTGGCACGTCTGCGTCTTCCTCCATATCAAGGACAATAAAATCTGCTGGGAAAATGAATTTGTCAACCTTGACCAGCACATCCTCAACTACGCCTCTTGAAATACAAGCGTTCTATCAGCAAGTTGCAGTGAGATGAGACTGATGTTGGCATTGTTTCTCCAATCTGTAATTCCTGAAAATAGAAAAAGGCATCAAGTTAACACTAGCACCTAAATCACAAAGAGCCTTACCAAAGTCATGTTCTCCTATGACGCAAGGAACAGTGAAACTGCCAGGATCTTTCAACTTGGGGGAAGTTTCCTCTGAATGATGGCACTGCATTCTTCTGTTAATGCTACTGTCTCGTAATCTCCCAATCTCCGTTTTCGTGAAAGAATATCTTTCATGAATTTGGCATAGGTGGGCATTTGTTCCAACGCTTCTGCAAATGGAATGTTGATATGCAGCTTTTTGAATATTTCCAGGAACCGGGAAAATTGCTTGTCCAATTTGTTCTTCTGAAGACGTTGAGGAAAAGGTGGAGGTGGAGTGATCTGTTCTTTTTCCTTTGCTTCTTTTCCTCCATTTGTTGCTTTGTTTCTTTGGAACTTCCTCAGCAGTTGAATTGACTCCAACATCTTTGTTGATTTCAGTACCGCTCTTTAACATGTTGGCATGACATTGCTCATTCTCCCATGTTCCTTGGATTTGGCTCTATGTTGCTAGGAAGGGTACCTGGCGGTCTGTAACTCTGAGCATTTGCCAGTTGTCCCATTTGATTCTCCAGTGCTTTAATAGAAGCATATTGACTTTGAATTAATATTGCTTGGGATTGAAACATAGCATCGTATTTTGCTTCTTGCTTTTTGAACATCTCTGCAAACCATTCTTTCATTTCTGGTTCTTTTTCATGCTCCTGGCCTTTGTTCTGTTGCTGAAATTCAGGTGGTGGATAGTTCTGCTGTTGGCCTGAATTGTTACTCCATGATAAATTAGGATGATTCCTCCACCTTGGGTTGTAGGTGTTGGAATATGGATTGTTCCCCTGTCTGTTGAAATTGTTGACATAATTCACCGTTTCTTCATGTTGTTTAGGTTCTGGTGCTCCTTCATATGGTGAACTTGTGGATCCAGTGATGTTCACAACTTGCGTGCTAAGTGTTTCTAGACATTTGCATATCTGATCCAGCCTGGTATTCACTGCGTGTGTTGCTCCAACTTCATAAATTCCTGTAATTCTTTGGATCATGCTCCTTTCTGTTGGCCACAAGGAATTGTTGTTGGCCATTTCTTCGATTAGGTCCCAGGCTTGATCTTCTCCTTTTGCCATCAAGGCTCCTCCAGCAGCAGCAGCATCGATTGTGGTTCTCATTATTCCAGAAAGTCCATTATAGAATGTTTGAACTTGAAGCCATTTTGGAATCTCATGGTGAGGACATTTCCGGAGCAAATCTTTGTACCTTTCCCAAGCTTCGCAGAGGGATTCTGAATCTTGTTGTACAAAGGATGTGATGTCATTCCTCAGCTTTCCGGTTCTGGCTGGTGGAAAGTATTTTGCAAGAAATTTGGTGGCTAATGTGTTCCAAGTTGTGATAGAACCTGCTGGTAGTGAATGTAGCCAAGCTTTAGCTCTGTCCTTCAGGGAATATGGAAAAACTCGCAGTCTCATTGCTTCTTCTGATGCTCTGTTGTAGTTAAAAGTGCCGCAAACTTCCAGGAAGTTGCTGATGTGGGAATTCGGATCTTCAGTTGCATTCCCCCCAAACTGAACTGAGTGCTGAATCATCTGAATGCATGTTTTGATGTCACATGCATTTGCTGGTAAGGGAGGAAGTACAATGCAAGAAATGAGTCTGTCAATCACCGGAATGGTTCTGTCTCGAATGGGAATTGGTGGTGCAACGTTCAAAGGTTCATGTTCCATGTTGACTAAAGCTTCTTGCCTTCTCGCCTTTCCCTTCTCAACTGTCTGATGGTTCTTTCAATTTCTGGGTCAAGCGATCGGAGTTCAAAGCTTCTGGTTCGTCTCATGTAGTTTCTGAGAACCTGAAACACAAGAAAACAAAAACAATAAGTAAAAAGAAATTAGATACAAGTAATGTATCTAACCCCTAAATTAATAGTGAAAGATAAATAAGTCCCCGGCAACGGCGCCACCAAAACTTGACCGGCGTAAACACACACGTATAACGCAAGCGCACGTATCGTTCAAGTAGTATAAAAATATCGATCCCACGAGGACTTAATTCCTACTGTTGTATTAATTTTTGAATCTATTATTTACAATATCTAATTAAATGGATAAGAGAGATATTGTTTGTTTGATTGGTTGAATGGCTTTACTAAAAATAAATAAATAAAAAGACAAAAGAAAATACTAAAGAAAATACAAAGGACACAAAGATCTAGGGTTGTGATTTCTTCCAATACCATTTTAAAGATGAAGTGATTATTATATAGATGGGTAAAACATTGATTTATTAACCTGGAACACGAAATTATGCGAAAGCATCTGTCGATGGTCAGACACAAATACCCAGTGTAACCCAATTGAACCATATTCCTATGTCAACCACATTATCTGGATTCATTAAGATTGAGTTCCAATTATGGCTACCCTCGCCCGACAGGTATATTCTATCCTGTAAGGAAATCTATTAAAGGGTTATCTATCCTCAAGGAAGATCGTGGGCTATTGAGTCTAAGGTCTTAAACTAAAATCTCTATGTCTAGTTCATTTTAAGTTACCTAATCAATTTTATTAATGGCCAATTAATAAAAAGCATTAAGATTAAGACTCAATAAATAAATCTTTATAATACCCAACTATAATCTAACCCTTATAAACCGGTGATATTGAAATTCATCACAACCCCAGATAACTATTTAGTTACAACACATAACTAGGACTAAACTAAATGAAAAATAAAGACATAAAGTAAAAAATACTGAAAAGTAAAAGACATAAAGTAAAAGTAAAATAAATGCTAAGGTAAAAGGAATTACTTTTACTACTACTTATTTAGAAATCTCCCATAAAATAATATATAAACTTGTTATAATATTACCAACCGACCAATCTGGCGGTATCCTGATTAAGTCAAATTAAGTCCAACCAGCCATATAGGCGGTAATATTTGTCCATAATCCAGCCATAAAGGCGGTACCAAAATAAATTTACCAACCGACCAATCTGGCGGTATCCTTGATTAGTCAGGTTTAAACCAGATTAAATTGAATTTCCAACCGACCATTATAGCGGTATCATTTATTAATCAGTATTTTAAATAGTGAATATATTATTTTTAAGGGAGATTAATCTAAATAGTAACAGTAAAAGAATTACCTTTCACCCTAGCTTGGGAAATTACCTCCTCATTACTGAAAAGTAAAAACTGAAAAATTAAAGAAAGAAAAGTACTGTGCGTAAAAGTAAATCGCGGAAAGTAAAAACTGAAAAGTAAAGAAAGAAAGTGCGAAACTGAAAATTAATTACTGAAAACTAAAAATAAACAAACTAGATACAATCTTCTTATTTATTCATTAAGAATTCAAGAAAGAAAGTAGAAAGTTGAATTTTAAATGAAATGGCTTGATATTTATAGGCAAATTTTGCCACCATCAAATCATCAATCAAATTTCTCCACCAATTACATTATTAATTTCTCCACTAATTACTCCACCAAATCCATAATTGCTCCAATAATTTCTTATCTTGTTTGGTGTTGATTTGATAATTTTTATTAATTATTAATTAATTAATATTTTGCTTTGAAAATGATTGATAATGACTTTTAATAATTACACTCCACACACTTCTGGATGGTTCATCAATTTCGGTCATGAAATCTTCAGAATTCGAAAATATTTTCTCTTTCAAAGTTGTAGATCTTTGAGTCTTCTTTAATCTGGCACTTGAATCAGCTCAATCCGATATCTGAGTAAAAAGTTATGCCCAACATACGACAGATGTGCAAAACTGGAATTTCCAAAACTGCACTTCGTCAAAACGCCCTTTCAATTTCCAATCTTCAAAATTAATATATCAAGTCCATAATTGCCCTTATTTGATCCACATTTCATCCTAAATGATTTCATTAAGACCCGATATTATTTTATCTGCAAAAAAACTAAAAACACATCAAAACGTTCATCAAACCCGAGAAACTAAACAAAATATTAAGTAAAAGGGGCGGTAAATATTGATATATTTTCCGCTATCAACGCCTAACCCAATTGTTTAAAATGGTTTGATACATGATCTCACCATTGAATCTTATCCAACTTGAGAATTCTTCTATTCGAGGGTGGTTAAATGACCCAAACCCCATTTCGGGTGTTAGACACCGAGCCACTGACTTATTAGAACTCGTACATTTGATGTATGTGGTCCCATGAGTCAGACTACACACAATGGTTTTTCATACTTCATCACCTTTACCGATGATCTGTGACAGTACGGTTATATTTATCTGATGAAACATAAATCAGAAACCTTTGAAAAGTTCAAAGAATTTCGAAATGAAGTAGAAAAATAGACTGGTTAATATATTAAATGCCTTCGATCTGATCGAGGCGGTGAATATATGAGTGGAGAGTTCATTGATTATTTAAAGGAGAATGAGATTCTCGCTCAATATACTCCTACAGGCACTCCGCAACACAATGAAGTGTCTGAAAGGAGAAATCAGACTTATTGGATATGGTCCGATCGTGTTGAGTTATATAGATTTACTCTATTATTTATGGGGTTATGCTCTTTAACTGCCGCACATCTTTTGAATAAGATTCCTTCTAAAGCTGATCCTACGACTCCGTATGAGATATAGACCGATTGGAAACCAAATCTTAGTTATGTTAAGATTTGAGGGTGTCCTACATACGTCAGGATGCCTCAGCAAAATAACCTTTTGCCTCGAGGGAAGAAGTTAGGTTTGTTGGATATCCTTCAAATACGAAAGGATATTTGTTCTATGATACCGAACATCGAAATGTGTTCGTAGCTCGCTTCGTAAAATTTCTAGAAATATAATTTTTGTTTGAAGATGGTGATCATAGACATGTTGAACTTGATGAAGTACAACCTGAAAACAACGAACTAATGAATGAACCTGAAGTTCAAGAAGATGAAAAAACTTCAACACACACACTCCATAGGTCACAAAGGGTATTTAGACCTCCTGATCGCTTGTATTTGATACAAGAAAAGAGTCTGGATGTTCTCTTAGTTGAAGAGACTGACCCTTTTACCTATAGAGCATCGATGTTGGACATCGACTCCGTGAAGTGGCAAGACGCCATAAAATCCGAGATGGACTCAATGTATGAGAATCAATTTTGGAACTTGGTTCCGCTTCCCGAAGAAATTGTTCCTATCGGTTGTAAATGGATTTACAAGTGGAAGCAAAGGCCTGATGGAAAGGTTGAAACCTTTAAGGCCCGACTGATAGCTAAAG
This sequence comes from Zanthoxylum bungeanum, assembly GCA_019454045.1. Classification (NCBI taxonomy): domain Eukaryota; kingdom Viridiplantae; phylum Streptophyta; class Magnoliopsida; order Sapindales; family Rutaceae; genus Zanthoxylum; species Zanthoxylum bungeanum. The sequence continues at coordinate 37,297 of SKCR01015529.1, forward strand.
GTTACTCGTAGCAACCTGGTGTCGACTACGATGAAATATTTTCGCCAGTTGCGATGCTAAAGTCTATAGGGATTTTGTTGTCAATTACCACTTATCATGATTACGAGATTTGGAAAATGGATGTCAAAACGGCTTTTCTAAATGGATTTTTTGATGAAGAAATCTATATGGAACAGCCAGAGGATTTTACTTCCAGCAAGAACTCGGGCATGGTATGCAAGCTGAAGAAGTCCATTTATGGACTTAAACAGGCTTCACGAAGTTGGAATCTTCGATTCGACGAGATAATCAAATTGTATTGTTTTCTCAAGAATCCGGAAGAATCCTGTGTGTATAAGAAGACCGGTGGGAGTATGATGGTATTTTTAATTCTCTATGTTTACGACATCCTTCTCATTGGGAATGATACTGGGATGTTGCAAGGCGTCAAAGCTTACCTCTGTAAGAATTTCTCCATGAAAGACCTGGGTGAAGCTTCTATGTCTTAGGTATAAAACTATATAGAGATAGAGAAAAGAAGCTTATTGGGTTGTCCTAATCAACGTACATAGATAAGATTTTAGAACAATATAATTTTGGTAACTGTAAGACAACAAACATACCGTTCAAACAAGGCTTATATCTTTCGAAGAAGATGTGTCCGCAAACAGAAGATGAGAAGATTAGAATATCTAATCAACCTTATGCTTCGTGTTTGGGAAGCATCATGTATGCCATGTTATGTACTAGGCCTGATATCAGCTTCGCAGTCAGTGTGACCAGAAAGTATCAGTCTAATCCAGGAAATAATCATTGGATGGCCATTAAATATATCCTCAAGTATCTTAAAGGTACTAAGGATAAGTTTATAATCTATAGAGGAAACGAACTGCAAGTTAATGGGTATACGGATTCCGATTTCCAATCGAATCCCGATGATAGAAAGTCTACATCAGGATTCGTGTTTACCCTTAACAGAGGTGCATTTTGTTGGAAGAGTTCCAAATAGGGGTCGACAGCTAATTCCACCACAGAGGAGGAATATATTGCAGCTTCTGAAGCTGCAAAGGAAACTGTATGTGTTAGGAACTTTATCACAGAATTGGGAGTAGTCCCAAGTTTCGAGAATATAATTTCGTTATATTGTGATAATACTGGAGCCATTACGCAAGCAAAAGAACCGAGGGCGCATCAGAAGTCGAAGCATTTAGAACGAAAGTACCACATCATTCGAGAGATTGTGTCGTGAGGGGATATTGTCGTATGTAAGATACCAAGTGAAGATAATGTAGCAGACTCGCTTACCAAGACCATATCTCCGAAGTTATTTGATAAACATGTGGAGTCGATGGGTATTAGATACAATCGATATTGACACTAGAGCAAATGAGAGATTTTGTTAGGGTTGGTGCTATGAGTGCCAATTTTATTATGTATTTCCATATAAATACTAGTGTAATATTTTATTATGAATAAAATAAACAGTTTCTTTTATATGACATCCTCTTTTATATGGTAAAGACGTAACATACCTTAGAATGATTAGTTATGATACTGTTGCGAAAGGATCGCAACTGACATTGAGCTGTATCATGACGTTGTCATTATAAGATAGTTCCCGGTCAAGGTTTACACTACTTGGTCAGTAAAGTAAACCCGTTGAGACTGGTACTTGTTGTTGTAGGAAACGCTTTCCTTGCGCAGCAGAAACGTCTTAGACACCCGGATCAGACTTGAAAATTTTTTCTGCCCTTCCTTTTAAGTTTCCGAATGTGTCCAGCAGTACCACTGAAATTTTTCTACTATATTGAATAAAATTTCAGCCCCAAAATAGTCCCGGATCAGTCCCCAAATAGTCCCGAACAGCAATACAAAAATTGGACTGTTTTGGACACAAAATGCGCCCATACCACAACTAAAACCGTCCACTATTTCCGTGAATAGCAGTGACGTTTTCAGGTATGATTTTTCAAAGAAAAACAGTCCCAACACAATCCCAAAAGTCCCCGATGTGTTTCCTAAAAATTTCGGATTGATACAAGATCAAACCGAGCCCTGAAATACCCAAACTAGTGCTCGGCAGTGGGCATAAATTCACCCCACTGCCGTGAGTCTAAGGCGAAGAAAATGAGATGAATAAATAATGGTTCAACACAACAAAGTCTTCCGAGCTATGTCTCACAGCCAACGGAAAGTAGGGTGACTTACACTCACAAGATAAATCCTTAAACTATTTAGAGATTAATGTCACACAAGATTTTCATTTATTTTTATTCTTGTTCTTCCTTTTGTTTTCTCAACACTTGAGAGAGTTTGAAGAAGAAGAAGGTGGTGGCTAGGGTTCTAAAAATTAGATTAGCCAAAAAGAAAATCCAATTTTCTTTTATATGTAGGGTTATTAATTTTCAAAATTAACAAACCCTTTCCATTCCGCTCCTAATGCAAGTTTCGGCCAAGGCATGGATTTTTTTATTAATTTTGTAACATCTAATTCAATTACCATAATGGAAAAGATGTTACAAAAAACAAAAGGTTAATACATTTAAAATTTGTAAAATCCAAATTAAAACCAAGAGTTATGCAACCTAGCATAACTCACCAAGGGTTTTCCAAATTTAATACAAGAGTTTTGCAACCTAGCATAACTCATCAAGGGTTTCCAAAACCCAAGATTTGGAAATTCCAAATTTGGCCTTATTAAATTATATCATATATAATTTAGTATTATACTTTCAATAATTATCATTTAATTATTAAAATCATATATTAATTTTTAATATATAGTTTCAAGTGCGACAAAATATTATTAATCATATTAATAATATTTATACATATGTGAGTATATAATTGGACTATCCAATTATACTAAATCCTCTAAAGTATATTGAGCTAGCACGGGGACCAAATGGACCTACGGTTCCGAGCTCCAATAATCTCGAAATATTAATTAAGCTCTTAATTGAATATTCCGAATTATTAACTCCGGGTTATTCTAATAAAAACCCAAAGCTGCACTCTCATTACCGCAAATGGTATATTAAGCCGAACCAAGTCGGTATCCATCGATATAGTCACTACATATAGATTAACCCTTCATGAGTATCTCATAGTTAGAGTAGGGTCAAAATATCTGTTATACCGCTCTAATTATTTTTACCTTAAGTACCATTGATTCTCTAATGAACGATTTATTCATAACCATTATGAATTTTAATCTTTCTATTCGTAATAGAAATACTTGAGAGCTCTAACCGTTCAAGTACCGAATCAACCCTTAAGAAAGATACTCATCTACTTCTCGCAAGAAAGAGTGAGCTCCATGTCTATGTAAAACGTCCCCAGCTACACACCAGACTATGTCCACAAAGTACGTAGCTATTATTCGGGACTGCTACACCAACCTCACCTTTGTAAATCAAAGGACATAGCCTGCCATGTATGAGTTCGTAGTAATCTCAGGATTAAGATCAGTCCATATATGACAATCTAGTAGATCGAAATGACTTTATTTGTTTAACAGATATTATAAGAATGTCATTTCCATCTGGGTCCAGTACTATATGATCACATCATACAGGGTGCCTCCATTCTCATGTCTTTATATGGATGATCCCAGATCAAGATAGCCATACAAATATAAAATGGACCGCATCTATAGATAAACCACAAACAAAGTAACCACTTTGTTTGCTCTCTATAGACTGTTTAAGATTACTAACTTCAAACTTAAATCCTTTTGTGTATGACACTCACACACTAAGTCTGAAGGCACATAAGTAATCTAGGGTATTCAAGATAATTTATAATATGCGAAAATTAAACAAACATTTTGATAAATGAATAATGCATCATTTTATTTCAAAACACATAAAGCCATTTACATTACATGTAGCTTTAGGGCATACATCCCAACAATCTCCCACTTGCACTAGAGCAAATAGGACATGTCACGTAATCCTAGACCATCTAGGTGACATTCAAACACTTTAGCCGACAAGGTATTTGTAAACGGATCAGCCAGGTTCTCTGCAGATGCAATCTTTGTGACGATAACATCTCATCTCTGCACTATCTCCATGATGAGATGACATTTCCTCTCTATATGCTTTCCCATGTTGTGGCTTCTTTGTTCTTTGGAGTTTGCCACTGCACCACTATTATCGCAATAAAGTGTGAGTGGTCTATCCATATTTGGAACAACTTCCAGATCTCCCAAGAATTTATGGAGCCAGTCTGCTTCCTTAGCTATTTCACAAGCTGCTATATATTCAGCCTCCATGGTGGAGTCAGCAATGCAAGATTGCTTTATACTCCGCCATACTATAGCCCCACCACCTAGGGTAAACACCGATCCAGATGTTGATTTCCTAGAATCGACATCTATCTGAAAATCAGAGTCCGTATATCCCTTTAGGATCATATCCTCACCAGAATACACAAACATATAATCTCTCGTTCTCTTAAGGTACTTGAGAATGTGATTCACAGCCACCCAGTGATCCAATCCTGGGTTCGAATGAAACCTACTGACTACTCCCACTGCAAAACAGATGTCCGGTCTCGTGCATAATATAACATACATGAGAATACCAACTGCTGATGCATATTGGATATGTCTCATTTCCTCAACATCTTGAGGTGTATTAGGAGACTGTTCCTTTGAAAAATGAATTCCATGTCGATAAGACATATTTCCTTTCTTGGAATTCTGCATCCCAAATCGTATAAGGATCTTGTCGATATAGGATGCCTGAGATATAACTATGAGTCATTTCTTGCGATCCCGAAGTATCTGAATCCCAAGAACATTACTGGCCTCTCCCAAATCTTTCATTTGGAATTGATTAGCTAGCCAGGTTTTTGTTGGCGACTTGATCGCATAAAAGGATTTTGATGACGTCAACGTGAATGAAGACTTCGACGTACAAACACGAAGCATTACAAAAAGTGTCGAAGCATATGGGGTGAAGAGCGAGAATATGAAGACTAGCGGCAAATCGAAGATAATGATTAAGAGCTAAATTTTATTGTAAGTGAGTTTACTCAAGTGATCTAAAGCTCTTAGGAGTCATACATTTTGCATCACTTGCATTTAAAATGGCTTAGAATGCTAAAAAAATCATTTGCATTTTATTTGCACCAAAATGAACTTCATGCACAAGTACATCGGTAAATGATCTTCTAAAAACTAGAAAACGGTTGAATTAAACTTCAAATGATATACCGTTAGATAGATATGTGTATCTTGTTTGCTACGGTTCAAACGGAACACAATTCCGATGTATAGAACTTTTTATAGAGCCATTTTACTACAACATGTTCAGATGTGCGTTTTCTGCATACATGTCACATTTGAAAAATTCCATAAAATTCATCTTAATGTTTTTGGAGCTGAATTTTTTACAGTAGCTAGATCTATGTGTCTAGTTTATTTAGAAATTTAGAGAGAGCTATGGCCAAAATACCAAGTGTCGTCAGTCTTGACTGGTCATCAGAACTGAAACCAGGGAGCTGAAACCAGGGAGCTCCATGCCGGTTTTCTCGCCGGTCTTCATGCCGGTTTTGGCTGAGAAAAACATGCTCTCTGGAACCAGGGAGCTCCTTGCCGGTCTTCATGCCAGTATTGGCATAGCAATCATGCTCTCTGGAACCGGCACACTACTTACCGGTATCCTCGCCGGTTTGCTCGCCGGTCCAACGGCTAGTTTTTCGAACGTTATGTTACCGTTGGAGCCCTAGACCGGCATGCCGGTCTCCTCGCCGGTTTGCTCGCCGGTCTCGCTGTAAGTTGGGGAAAACTTTGCATTTTATTATAAATAGAACCCCAACTCTTTTGCCTTAAGTTAGAGATCTAGAAAACCTTCATACACATTCTCTAAGGCAAACAAAAAGTGTCATACACCTTCATATTCATAAACACTCATCCAAGCTCACACACACACCTTCCATACATTTAGTGAGCTTAGAAACACTTGGGTTTGCTCTCACACAATCTTCTTATTATTTGTGAGTGCCCAAGTGTGTTTTAATTCTTCTTTATCAAAAACACTTGTGATTTGTGAAATCCCATCGTTTGGGTAATTTGTAAAGGTTGTGAGTGCACCTACGTAGAAAACTCAATCTTGTAAAAGGTTTGGAGTGCGCCTTGGCGGAAAACTCTTGGTTACGAGTGAACCACGGAAAACTCGATTCTAGTGGAAATCTTCAAGCGAGGCTTGGGGGAGTGGACGTAGGCACGTTTGGCGAACCACTATAAATCGTGGTGTCGTATTTCTCTTTCCCTTAACTTTTACTTACTTGCAAGTTTGATTACATTTATAATATTGATTAGAAACTTGCATATAGGCTATTAATTGGAATAGAGAAAATTGCCTAAAACTCCCACTTGGTAATAAGAGCTTAAAATCGGCAAAGATTTTATAATTCCGCATTTATAGCGATAACCCAATTCACCCCTCCTCTTGGGTATAGAGATTTCTTGTCGCTATTGCTTGTAGGGAATTTCAGTTGGTATCAGAGCGAGGTATTCTCAAGAAAGACTTAACCGTCCGAGAATAGACTATGGGATCTACAAGCCACTTTTCAAATTTTGCCGAGGGATATTCAACTACTAGACCTCCGTTTTACACCGGAACCGACTACAATTATTGGAAGTCAAGAATGTTGACTTATCTCCTAGCCAATGATCCGCCATCCTATTTGATTATCACACGGGGTGCAAAAATGCCAACAAAAAGAGATAGCAATGGGGTTGAGATTCCGAAGCCGAGTTTAGAATGGGATAGTGAGGATCTAAAACAAGCTTCATAAAATGCTAAGGCACTCAACCAACTCCTATGTGCCATTGATCGGGATCAAGTTAGCAAGCTTCCGGAATGTGGAAATGCATATGATTTATGGAAGTCTTTGGAAATGGTCAATGAGGGCACAAGCCAAGTGAAGGAATCGAAGATCAACCGGTTCATGTGCGAATTGGACAATTTCAAGATGGAATCCGGGGAAGAAATTGATCACATGATTTCTAGGTTTACGGTCATCATCAATCATTTGGGAGCATTGGGAAAAGTCATCGGGACATCGGATCAAGTGAAGAAAATTTTGAGATCTCTCCCGAAAGAGTTTAGAAGCTACACCTCCTCCATTAAAGAAGCAAACGACATAAACACTTTGAAAATGGATGATTTGGTCGGCAAATTGCTTGAGTATGAAATGGAGATCAAAATGGATAAAAAGGAGGAAGATGAGAAAAGGACAAGAAAGTCCTTGGCCTTAAAAGCAAGAAAAGGAGACGAGTCAAGCTCAAGTGAAGAAGATGATAGTGATGATGAATTGGCAAGCATCACCAATAAAGTAAAAGAGCTTCTCAAATCCGCAAAACTCAAGGGAAAATCAAAGGCTAAAGAAGAAAAATGGTCGCAGAAGAACAAGAAAATTGTGTGTTATGAATGCAACAAATCGGGTCACATAGCTACCGATTGCCCATTAAGGAAAATGAAAGGAAAATCGAAGAAAAAGGCAATGCAAGCAACTTCAACTTGGAGTGATAGCGATTCTAGCTCATCCGAGGAGGAAGAAGAGGTTCAAGCTAAAGAAAGAACAAATCTAGCATTTTGGCTATCACGGATGAGAACATCCGCTTTGAAATTGAAGAAGAAAGCGAAAAAGAAGAGGTACACAATTCTCAATATGATAATGATTTACTTAATGCCTTTAATGGATTAAAAGAATTGTGTGATATGCTTAAAAAGAAATTGAAATTAGTTAAAAATGAGCATGCTACACTTAAAATTGAACATGCAACTAGTATGGATAAAATTCATGTTTTAGATAATGAGATTATATGCTTAAAGGCTAAACATGAAAAAGAAATTGCATGCTTAAATGATGAAAATGCATGTTTAAAGATTAAAAAGCTAGAACTTGAAAATGCCATATTAAATATGCCATCTAACTCTAAGACATGCGATTGCGAATCTATATTGAATGAAAATGTCTTATTAAATACTAAGATTGTAGATTTGCAAAACATACTTAGCAAATTCACATTGGGACATAAAAATTTTAATATGCTTATTGGATCCCAAAAATGTGCATTTAAAAGAGAAGGATTAGGATATAGGCCTTATATTAAAAGAAAATTTTTGAAGAATTATTTTGTTAAGGCATCCTATTCTCATGCTAAGAATGAAATAGATGAAAATGTCACATGCCATGCTTGTAACAAAAAGGGACATAAAATTTTTGAATGCATGTATATGAATGTGATGAAGAATGCATGGATTCCTCAAGGAATCAAAACTAACCCCAATGGACCCAAGAAAGTTTGGGTACCAAAGTGTAATTGATAAATTGATAGGGGGAGCTTTGGGAATGGATCTTTAAAGAGAATTGCAAAATTGATCCCAAAGGCTCAAAAAGAGATGAGGAGTCGCAACGGTAAAGGTAAACTCCGTACTCACGGAAACATTGATACCGTTTCCTCTGAAATGCCAAATGTGCATATTTTTCATTTTGGTATCTTTATAGCACATATGTAATTGGTATCTCATTTAGATTTATATTTTGCTTGTCCACTTTTTTATTATGTCAAAGGGGGAGAAATCATTAGAAATGAGATTAAAACTTGTTTTACCCTCACCCTTGGTTTAAGGGGGAGTAAATGTACTAATGTGTTTGTCAAGTTGTTATAGAGCTATATTCAAGACAATCACACATTGATGGGGAGCTTATGTTGAGGGGGAGAAAAATTGTCAAATTTGGACTCCAAGAAGCTCACAAGTATCAACAAGTTTTAAGGGGTTGCCATCATCAAAAAGCTCACAAGTATCAACAAAATTGTCAAATTGCCAGGTTTTCACGTCCGATAATATCTTTACATCATTCCCAATGAGTAAATTATCATCCACGTATAAAATAAGAAAAACCACATTCTCGTCAATGACGCGCTTGTATACACAAGACTCATCGACATTCTGCTCAAAATCATAAGACTTGATCGTGGTATCAAATCTTATATTCCAAGATCGAGATGCCTGCTTAAGTCCATAAATGGACCTTTGCAGCTTACAAAACTTTTTGCTCTTGCCCTTGGGCTATGAACCCATATTGTTGTACCATATAGATACTCTCATCAAGATTGCCATTCAAGAATGTAGTATTGATGTCCATTTGCCAAATTTCATAGTCATAATATGCGACAATGGACATAAGAGTGCAGATGGATTTGAGCATGGCTACTGGCGAGAAAGTTTCATCATAATCAACTCCCTCTTTATGGGTATAACCCTTAGCCACTAGCCTAGCCTTGAAGGTATGTACCTTCCCATCTGCTCCCATTTTCCTCTTGCAGATCCACTTGCAACCTATGAGTTTCACCCCATCAGGTTGGTCTACAAGTTCCCAGACTGAGTTGGAGTACATGACTCCATCTCTAGGTTCATGGCTTTGAGCCATTCCTCTTTGTCAGAATCATCTATTGCACTACGATAGGTCAATGGATCATCTATACCATCGCTGGATGCGATAACTTGTGCCTCTCCAACCCCAAGGTAGCGATCAGGTTGTCTTACAACCCCCCACACTGCTTCTAGGTGTTAGATCATTCTGACGAATTTGCATCTGACGCTCAGATGTCGAATTTGCTATGTATTTGTCAACAGTCGTTGATGATGGTGTGCTGGTCGAACCAGCAAGTAACTCATCGAGTAACACTTTACTTCTAGGGTTGAACTCCCTCATATAGTTCTCCTATAGAAACATAGTATTTTTCGATACAAACACTTTGTTATCTTTATGACTATAGAAGAATCCACCCCTAGTCTCCTTAGGATAGCCTACAAATAAGCACACCTGAGAACATGGCTCCAACTTTTTAGTCTTATTCTTCAGTACATGCGCTGGACACCCCCATATGCGGAAATCTCGCAAACTAGTTTTACGACCAATCCACAACTCTAAGAGAGTCTTAGGAACAAACTTAGATGGAACTACATTAAGGATATGCATTGTAGTTTATAAATGCATATCCCCAAAATGAAGTAGGTAGTGAGCGATAACTAAACATAGATCTCATCATGTCTAGTAGGGTCCGATTTCTCCTCTCTGCAACACCATTTTACTGTGGTGTTCCAGGTGCTGTGAGCTGGGATACTATCCCATGCTCAATTAAGAATTCCTGAAAATCTCTGTCAAGGTATTCTCCTCCACGATCTGATCGTAGAGTTTTTATTGTTTTACCCAACTAGTTCTTAACCTCAGCATGATACTCTTTGTACTTTTAAAAGTATCTGACGTGTGCTGCATTAGGTAAACATACCATATCTGGAATAATCGTCAATAAATGTGATGTGACCGGCGTAAACACACACGTATAACGCAAGTGCACGTATCGTTCAAGTAGTATAAAAATATCGATCCCACGAGGACTTAAGTCCTACTGTTGTTATTAATTGTTGAATCTATTTATTTACAAATATCTAATTAAATGGAGATGAGAGAGTTTGTTTGTTTGTTTGGTTGAATGTGGCTTTGCAAAATGAATAAATAAAAAGACAAAAGAAAATACTAAGGTAAATAACAAAAGACACAAAGATCTAGGGTTGTGATTTATTCCAATATCATTTTAATGATGAAGTGATTATTTTATAGTTAGGTAATACAATGATTTATTAACCTGGAACACGAAATTATGCGAAAGCATCTATCGATGGTCAGACACAAATACCCAGTATAACCCAATTGAACCATATTCCTATGTCAACCACATTATCTGGATTCATTAAGATTGAGTTCCAATTATGGCTACCCTCGCCCGACAGGTATATTCCTATCCTGTAAGGAAATCTATTAAAGGGTTATCTATCCTCAAGGAAGATCGTGGGTATTGAGTCTAAGGTTTTAAACTTAAAATCTCTATGTCTAGTTCATTTTAAGTTTACCTAATCAATTTTATTAATGGCCAATTAATAAAAAGCATTAAGATTAAAACTCAATAAATAAATCTTTATAATACCCAAACTATAATCTAACCCTTATAAACTGGTGATATTGAAAATCATCACAACCTTAGAAAACTAACACATAACTAGGACTAATAACTGAAAAATAAAAGACATAAAGTAAAAATACTGAAAAGTAAAAGACATAAAGTAAAACTGAAAAGTAAAATAAAATAAAATGCTAAGGTAAAAGGAATTACTTTTACTACTACTAATTTAGATATCTCCCATAAAATAATATATAAACTTGTTATAATATTACCAACCGACCAATCTGGCGGTATCCTTTTTAAGTCAGGTTAAGTCCAACCAGCCATATAGGCGGTACCATAATTAAATTACCAACTGACCATATAGCGGTATCCTTTTTAAGTCAGGTTTAAACCAGATTAAAATAAATTGCCAACCGACCAATATAGCGGTATCCTTTATTAATCAGTATTTTAATTAGTAAATATATTATTTTTAAGGGAGATTAATCTAAATAGTAACAGTAAAAGAATTACCTTTCACCATAGCTGGGAAATTACTTTCTCATGAATAGTAAAAACTGTAAAAAGTAAAAAGTAAAAATTAAATTACTATTATTACAAAAAGTAATTAAAATTATTTACAAAACTAAAAATTAAAAACTAAAAAAAATAAAAATTCTAGAGAGAGAGACTCTCTCTAGAGAGAGAAATCAAGAGAGAGAGAGGTGTGTCGAAATCTGAAATTTCGCGCTGAATTTATAGGCAAATTTTTCACTGTTTCAGCGTCGCGACGCCAAGGACCTCAGCGTCGCGAAGCTGGATTTTTCACTGTTTGTCGACGTGGCACGATGAGAAGGCGACACGTAGCAAGGCGGCTGACTGTTCAAGCGACACGTGTCAAGGCGGCTAATTCTCACAATTGTGATGACGTCATGCTGACGTGGCGCTGACGTGGCGATGACGTGGCTCTGGCGTGTGTTGCAATTGTCGGCACAATAGGATTGCGACACGTGGCGACACGTGTCATGCTGTGATTGGCTGATGCTGACGTGGCAAGTTGACTTCGTTGACCTTGTGACGTGGCTGATGACATGGCGTGACACATGGCAAAGTTGACTCGTTGACCGCTGACGTGGCTGATGATGAGGCGACACGTGTCAAGTCTGAGTGTCGGCAGCATATGATGTTGACACGTGGCACGGCGCACGTTAGCAAATTGGATGTGATGGTGACAGGTGGCACGGCGCATTTTAGCAAAGTCAAACTTCTCAAATCCTGATATGTTGACCCGACGCACTTTAGCAGATTCGGCGCATGCTGGGCGTCGCGACGCTGGAAATTACCAAAATGCCCTTTTTTCGCCAATTTTCACTGTTTTACTCCAAATCACCTCCAGAATGTCCTGAAACTTTATTTATCTACAAAATAACACAAACCCATCAAAACATTCACAAAACTCAAGAAACTATACAAAATATTAGATTAAATGAGTGGGAAATAGTGATATAAATACCACTCATCATGATGAAGTATTAATAACCACCTCGGGCTCTTATATTCATTGGTCTGCAAACATCCGAATGTATTAGCTCAAGTGGTTTACTGGCTCTTCTACCTTTTCCAATAAAAGGTCTCTTGGTCATTTTTCCTTCTAAACAAGATTCACAGATTGGTAGAGTTCCGAGCTTTAACTGGTTTAAGGCTCCGTTCTTTATCAATCTGTCTATTCAATCAATGTTGATATGACCAAGTCTAAGATGCCACAAATATGTATCATCGTGATAAATCTCTTACTGTTTAGTTTTAGGTTTCTCAACCTTAAACATTCAGCATTGAGCAGTGACCTATGTGATAACGGTCTTAACACATACAAGTTATTTTCTGAGTTTCCTGTGCATATGGTTAATCCATTTCTACCAATAATAACTAAATTGCTATTAAAAGAAACTGAATAACCATCATCCAAAAGTTTAGAAACAGAAATAAAATTCCTGCGAAAACAAGGAATAAATAACACATTGTTCAAATTTAAATAACTATTATTTGTGAAATTTAAACTGGAAACTCCCACTGCTCTTGCTAAAACGGCATCCCTTGTCCCGACCCTCATGGTGTAGTCACCTTCAGCAAGGTCCCTCCATGAGTCAAGTAGCTGCAAAGAAGAACAAACATGGTTAATGGCTTCAGAATCAACAATCCAGACAAATTTATCATCCTCCACTAATAGAGATTCGATAACGAGTAAATCATATTTACCTGTATCATTTTTCTCATTCTGTTGGACAATTATGACCCATAACATCACTATTTGTAAAAAACATTGTGTTTTTGTACAAATTATCTATGTGACAAAAGGAAATTGCTATTTTATCATTATTGTAATTAGATTACTTGGATATATATTAATGATAAAATTTCATATGATTAAATCAGATTAGTAAGATATGAGACAATATTAATCCACAAACAGTTTAATCATTAAATATCCCTAGTCGAAGTATTATTGAGTATGGACATTAATAATGCGGAATAAACTAGTATTACACTTGTGCGCGTTATGGAAGCTTAACAACATAGTTCTAATATATTTAGGTATTGGATACTTATGCAAGTGTAATAAGAGATTTTGTTTGCCGTTGGACCGAGAACAGTTCGCTCTGGATAGACCCACTCGGAATCCCATTAGTAGTATGACTATGTGTCTATGGGAATCCAAATCAGGGTAGGTGTATGTGATCTTTATCCTGAGACTTACGTCGCTATTACTTGCGACAATCAGTTTACTTTAGTATTGGTCGTCTGGAGCTTTAACAGGTTCTGTGTACGCCTGTATTGGATTTACTGAGAATCGTAGTGTATTGGATGTGATGTCAAGATATGAGTATCACTTCAGTCATATGGAAATGATGGTCACACATTATACGAAACTAGTACTCTTAAAAGCTGCAGCTATCGGGATAGTATGACTAGGTCATGACTTCCCGATTACAGAGATTAGTTACTCAGGATCCGATATATGCTTCGTACGGGACAGACACAGAGTCAACCCTAGGCCTAACATGTGGCATCTGATACTGGATCGTATTACGCATTATATAATATTAGTATTACTACGCCTGATACAAATGATATTCCTCGGCGAATAATTCTGGAGAATTGGGTATGCACGGTTCTTTGTTAGAAGCCAACCATGTCTTGTAAATCGGTGAGAACATGGTACGGGGTACGCACGTGTTCGGATAGTCCAATAACCATATTTACTGCCAACAAATCCAAGAATCTCTTGGGTCGCTAACCAAAGATTCACCAATGACATTTGACTCAAATAGAATTAATCTGGGATTAATTATGAGAGAGAAAATTAATCTGGGATGAATTACATCAAGAATTAATCTGGGATTAAATTTGTATAGAAGAGAGAACGTGATTAATTTAGAATTAATCGATAAAAATAAATTTAATAGTTAAATTAGATTTTTCTATTTAATTTATTTATTTGTGGCTAAAATAATATATCAGATATATTAATTGAAATCAGATTTCAATACGAAATTAAAATTGGATTTTAATTCGGGCGAACTAATTAATTCGAAAGCGATTATCGTAATAACTTTGCGAGGCATAATTATTGAATTAAATTGGATTTAATTATGGCGCGACAGAAAATTCATTTAATTGGAATTAAACGAACCCGATATTATTGTCCGTAACTTTGCGTGTGTCTTTTTGTGTTTTGGGAACACAAAATATCTTTGACTTTGGTGGGCCCAAGTCAACTTGTGTGTTGAGTAAGCGAACTCAAATTTTGAATTTAAAATGTGGTGGGACCACATGACTTACATCAAATGTCAATAGTTGATGTAAGTAGTTGGATTTAATTTAATGCATTCTTTTAACACACAACAACCATGTTATGAAAACTACACACCAACTCTCTTATTCTCCCTTACATTGCCGATTCTCATTCTCTCCATTAGTGAAATTTTGCTTCAAAATTTCATCAAAGCTAGCACTTGGAGGAGTCAAATGAGGTGATATGGAAACTCACCCAATGCTATTCTTCTTCATCTTTGCAGATTTAGAAGACTCGACAATATTTGCCTCAGAACTGGACTTACGAGGATCCAAAAGCATGGACTCGTAGTGGGTGAGCTCATTAAGCATCTGGGTCAAAGTAAAAGTCAACTTGTTCATAACATAGTTGCTTTTAAACTGCAGGAAACTATTCGGAAGAGTTTCCGTAATCATGGTAACCTAGCTACGCTCGTCAATACGAGCTCTATAAGTTTCAACAGTGTTGAGATTGATGAGCGGAAAATATATCAATATTTACCGCCCCTTTTACTTAATATTTTGTTTAGTTTCTCGGGTTTGATGAACGTTTTGATATGTTTTATTTTATTTTGCAGATAAAATAATATCGGGACTCAATGAAATCATTTAGGACGAAATGTGGATCAAATAAGGGCAATTATTGGACTTGATATATTAATTTTGGAGATTGGAAACTTGAAAGGGCGTTTTTGACGAAGTGCAGTTTTGGAAATTCCAGTTTTTGCGCATCTGTCGTAGTTTGGGCATAACTGTTTACTCAGATATCGGATTGAGCTGATTCAAGTTCCAGAGTAAAGAAGACTCAAAGATCTAAAACGTTGAAAGAGAACATATGTTCAAATTCTGATGATTTCATGACCGAAATTGATGAACCATCCAGAAGTGTGTGGAGTGTAATTATTAAAAGTCATTATCAATCATTTTCAAAGCAAAATATTAATTAATAAATAATTAATAAAAATTATCAAATCACCACCAAACAATATAAGCAATTAGTGGAGCAATTATGGATTTGGTGGAGTAATTAGTGGAGAAATTAATAATGGATTTGGTGGAGAAATTGATTGATGATTTGATGGTGGCAAAATTTTGCCTATAAATACCAAGCCATTTCATTTGTAAAATTAATACTTTCTTCTTTGAAATTCTTAATGAATAAATAAGAAGATTGTATCTAGTTTGTTTATTTTTAGTTTTCAGTAATTAATTTTCAGTTTCGCACTTTCTTTTCTTTACTTTTCAGTTTTTACTTTCCGCAATTTACTTTTACGCACAATACTTTCTTCTTTAATTTTTCAGTTTTTACTTTTCAGTAATGAGGAGGTAACTTCCCCAGCTAGGGTGAAAGGTAATTCTTTTACTATTGCTATTTAGATTAATCTCCCTTAAATATAATATATTCAATATTTAAAATATTGACTTAAAAATGATACCGCTATATTGGTCGGTTGGTAATTCATTTTAATATGGTTTTAACCTGACTAATCAAGGATACCGCCAGATTGGTCGGTTGGTAATTAAACTTTCTTACCGCCTATATGGCAGGTTCATGGACAAATCTTTTTACTGCCTTAATGGCCGGTTGGACTTAATTTGACTTAATAAGGTTACCGCCTATATGGCTGGTTGGTAATGTTATCACAAGTTTATATATTATATTATGGGAGATATCTAAATTAGTAGTAGTAAAAGTAATTCCTTTTACCTTAGCATTTTATTTTATTGTAATTTACTTTTCAGTATTTACTTTACCGCATTTTTACTTTATGTCTTTTATTTTCAAGTTTTTACTACCTGTAAATATGTGTCGTAACTAAGCCAGTTATCTGGGGTTGTGATGAAATCCAATATCAATGGTTTATAAGGGGTTAAATTATAGTTTGGGTAATATAAAGGTTTATTTATTGAGTCTTAATCCTAATGCTTTTTATTAACTGGCCATTAATAAAATTGAACTGGTAAATCTAAAATGAACTAGACATAGGGATTTTAGGTTTAAGACCTTAGACTTAATAGCCCACGATCTTCCTTAAGGATAGATAACCCTTTAATAGATTTCCTTACAGGATAGGAATATACCTGTCGGGCGGGGGTAGCCATAATTGGAACTTAAACTTAATGAATCCAGATAATTTGGTTGACATAGACATATGGTTCAATTGGGTTTAAACTGGGTATTTGTGTCTGACCATCGACAGAGGCTTACACATAATTTAGTGTTTCAGGTTAATAAATCAATATATTACCCAACTTTAAGATAACCACTTCATCTTTAAAATGATATTGGAAGAAATCACAACCCTAGATAGTTTTTAATATTAAATTTTCTTAAAATCTACTTTCGAACAATGTTATTTACTTGTTTTTAAATTAGAATCGTCACCATTTCAAATCAATCAAACAACATGTTAGATACTAGTAATCATTTGACCTCATAAAATTAATAGATTAGATATTAAGTCCTCGTGGGATCGATATTTTTATACTACTTGAACGATACGTGCGCTTGCGTTATACGTGTGTGTTTACGCCGGTCAGAGATATGTCATCATCCTCAAGACGTACTCTCGGACTGATGTCCTCTCTTTCATCCTAGCAGTCATCGCTGAGACCATGACCTCATGATTTTGACGCTCCGAAGGCTGCCCGAACATGCCCTGCAATGACTCCATCATCTAAGATGCTGAAGCCATATATTCATGCTTTGCAGCAAGAATCTCAGACATCCCTACTAGCAAGTAGCATCATGCTTTCTCATTAGCTGCGACCCATTTATGGTAGGTATCGCGCAGAGCTTGGCCATCATTTCTGGCCGGCTTGGGAGGACACTCCTCCGTCAGACTTTAGGTCTTCGCAGACCAGGATATCGTTCATATTACTTTTCCACTTACATAATTTTCTCCCCTTGTTAATTTATCGTTTGAGAGTACGAAAATAATTAGAGAAACCAAGGCTGAAAAACGAAATAAACATTCATTTAACATTCATTCAGCGCATATTAAATTCATTAAACAATTTTGACATAAAATTAAACATGATGCATGAACCATGAATAATGAATTAGAAACCTAAGAGAATTATTATGCCACAAAAATCTATCATCCCACAAGTAAGTTCCACCGTAGGGTAGGTCAAGTACTTGCATGATAGATCGAGATAATCTTAGTTGATTAATATATGCGGGAATAACTCTTATTCATATATTAAACAACTACCGTGTTATTCGTGTAAGTGTCATAGACATGCCAATGATCTCTAAGAATGATTTATGTGTGAATATTAAAGAAGTTTGCGGAAAAAACTTACAATGATCGGATGTGGGATTTCAAAAATATTTGAATGTAGATGAAGCTCCAAGCTTTCTTTGAGTGAATCCAACCCAAGGGTGAGTTTCCCTATCACCTCACAAGACTCATTAAGTGCTAGCTCGCTTGATTTTTGAAGCAAAATCAAAGAGAGGAAGAAGGCATGCTCACGACAATGGAGGGGAAAATGAGAGAGTTTGGTTTTTGATATTTTGTTTCTAAAACCAATTACCAAAGTCAACTTGCAAAAGTTGGTATATGCTTTTCAAAAAAGCAAAAGGCAAAGTGTGATGTGTAAGATTCATTAAAGGCTCTCAACTACCACCATCAACTTGTTGACAATTGATGTAAGTTAGTGGGCCCCACCACTTAAATTCAAAATTTAAGTTGGCTTGCCCAACACACTTCGGGCTCGGGTTCGTTTAATCCGATTAAAAAAATTTTCCGTTGCGACGTAATTAAATAATAATGCCTAGTAAAATTATTACGAAAGTCGATTGCGAATTAATTCAAAATTAATTCGTTCGCCCGAATTAAAATCTAATTTTAATTTCGCTTTGAAATCCGATTTCAATTAATATATCCAATATATTATTTAATTGATTAATTCCAAATTAATCGCGTTCTCTCTTCTATTCGAATTAATTCCAGATTAATTTTTACCGCAATTAATCCCAGATTAATTTTCTCTCTCATAATTAATCCCATATTAATTCTGTCGAGTTAAGTGTCATCGGTGAATATTTGGGAAGTGACCCAAGAGATCCCTGGATACGTTGGCAGTAAATCCGATTTTCGGACTATCCGACACGTGCATACCGCGTACCACGTTCTCACCGATTTACAAGACATGGTTGGCTTCTAGCAAAGCACCGTGCCTACCCAATTATCCAGAAATATTCAACGAAGAATATATAATCTATATCAGGCATAGTATACTATGTATTGCGAATTAGAATCCAGTATCGGATGTCACATGCTAGACCTGGGGCTGGAATTGTGTCTGTCCCGTACGAAGTATATATCAGATCACTAGCAACTAGTATCTTTAATCGGATAATCATGACCTAGTCATACTATCTCGATAGCTGCAGCATATTAGAGTACTAGTTCTGTATCCCTGCGTGATCATCTTCTTCATATGACTGAAGTGATACTTCTATCTTGACATCACACCCGATACACTACGATTCTCAGTAAACCCAGAAGAGGCGTACACAGAACCTGTTATAGCCCCGAACGACCAAAACCAAAGCGTACTGATTATCGTAAGTATTAGCGATGCAAGTCTTAGGTTAAGACCACATACACCTACCCTGATGCAGATTCCCATAGACACATAGTCATACTACCAATGGGATTCTGAGGGGTCTATCCAGAGCGAAGCTTTTCCCGGTCCAACAGCTAACAGAACCTACTATCACACATGCATAAGTATCCTATACTTAAATATATGAGAACTATGTCGTTAAGCTTCCATAACACGTACAAGTGTAATAATAGTCTATTCCTAATTATCGATGTCCAGTCTCGATAATACTATGACTAGAGATATTTAACGATTAAACCGTTCGTGGATTAATACTGTCTCATATCTTATTAATCCGAAACTAATCATAAGGACTTTTATCATTTATTTATATTCAAGTAATCCAATTACAAAATGATAAAATAGCAATTTTCTTTGTCACTTAGTTAATATGTACAAAAACCACAATGTCTTTTACAAATAGTGATGCTATGGTCATAATTGTCCAACAATATCCCACTTGGCTCATAGCCAATCACTCAAGTATCTAACACATGAACTATGTACGTGTCGCTCAAACTTCTGCTGAGAAATAGCTTTCGTCAGAGAATCTGGAATGTTGTCATATGAAGCGATCTTTTCGATTTTCACATCGCCACGATGTATGATCTCACATATCAGATGGAAACGTCAAAGTACATGCTTGGATCGTTGATGAGACCACGGTTCCCTAGCCTGCGCTATAGCCCCGTTATTGTCACAATACAAAGAAATGTGCTCAGTTGCTAACGCAACTACTCCTAATCCAATTAGGAATTTATGGATCCAAACTGCTTCTTTTACTGTCTTAGTAGCAGCGATATATTCCGCTTCTATTTTTGAATCAACAACAGTCTCTTACTTGGAAGATTTCCAGCTCACTGCTCCGTTGTTCAAACAAAATATATACCCAGATTATGACTTAGAGTCGTCTTTATCGGTTTGGAAACTTGCATCGGTGAACCCAGTCACCTCAAGTTCTCCATCTCCATAGACTAAGAAAGAATACTTAGTTCATCTAAGATACTTCAAGATGCTCTTAACAATAATCCAGTGACCATCACCTGGATCGGCCTGATAGTGACTACACATGCTCAAAGCATATGAGACACTAGGTCGTGTATATATCATGGCATACATGATCGATTCGAATGTAGAAGCGAACGATATCCGACTCATGTTATCTCTCTCATCTTGAGATTTAGGACACATGTCCTTAGATAGAGAGACTCCATGTGACACTGGAAGTAGTCTCCTTTTAGACTGATCCATGTTGAATCTCTTCAACACTTTGTCAATGTACGAGCTCTGGGAGAGTCCAAGCAGCTTTCTGGATCTCTCCCGGTAGATCCTTATTCCCAGAATAAAGGCTGCTTCTCCCAGATCTTTCATGGAGAATTTTAAAGAAAGCCAAGCTTTCACCGATTGTAACATGAGAATGTCATTGCCTATAAGCAATACATCATCAACGTAAAGGACAATGAATGTCAGTACGCTCCCACTAACCTTCTTATATACACAAGAATCATATTCGTTTTGAATTAAATCATATTCTTTTATGATCTCATGAAAACGTTGATTCCAAGAACACGATGTTTGCTTCAATCCATAAATAGATCGATTTAACTTGCAAACCTTGTTTGTATATTTTGGTACGACAAAACCGTCAGGTTGTTGCATATAAACATCCTCCAAAAGGTTTCCGTTAAGGAAATCGGTTTTGACGTCCATCTGCCATATTTCATAATCAAAATATGCAGCAATAGCAAGTATTATCTGAATGGATTTAATCATGGAAACATGTGAAAAAGTTTCGTCGTAATCGACACCATGTCGTTGAGGATACCCTTTCGCTACAAGCCTCAAAGGTTATGCCCAGCTGACCTAGCTGTTCGATGTCAGCAATCATCTGCGACACATAGTGCTCGACAAATGTACCCTCTGACATGCGGGAGCGAAATAGTTTCTTCTGCAATTCATACTTCTGAGATCTAAGGTTAGATCTATGAAGGTTCTTTAATTTCAACATCATGTTGTAGGGATCCAATCCCTTATTTTGACGATGAAATTGAGGGGTCATTGCGGCAAGCATGACGGACTGAGCAGTTGAGTTGTCATAATTGTGAGTCTTCCAAAGCTCATGATCAACAACTCGCTCATGTCCAGGCTCAGGCTCGAGAGGTCTGTTTATTACATAGAGCAACTTCTCGGCTCCCAGGATAATCCTGAGATTCATCTCCGAGTCTGGAAAATTGGAGCCGTTAAAGACATTATCGCCCATGACGATGTCTCTAACGTTAATCTTTCCAGTCATCTTGATTGCAATAGTCTAACTATTCAATCAATGATATCGGGTACAATCAAGTGTAATGATTACTAAAGTCCAACTATATAATCAACTACAATTGAAGTTATGGTACAGTCCAACTGTTCAAAGAAAATAATAAAATATTAGTCCAACTAATATAAATATATAACAACGAAAATAATTTAAAAGCGCGTATTTTGGAAAGTATTAAACGAAATTGCAAATTTAATACTGGCCTCCCACTATTTTTCGGCGAGCCTCTAACCCTCTGTTGAGTACTCGGGAAACCCAGTTTCCTAGTGGGCTAGGATCCCGTTAAATAACACACAACCTTGACTTTGGCCAACAAGCTGTATGAAACTTAACTAGGTAGATCTCTAAGATCAATTGGATCCCATCCAATTCCTAGATCCGGTAGGTGGACCTCTAAGTCCAAATATATATCCAATATATATATCCTAACCTTTTCCTCTGAATCAACTAAGCCTTGGCTTTGGCTCAACAAGCTTAATGATTCCAGTTAAGCGCGACCCGTTGGCAGTGGGAAAGCTTCGTAATCCATGTCGATGTACAAAAGTGACATTGACTTTGGCCAACAAGTCACAACTGCCCAAGACATGCGATATATAACAAAGCCTTCGTGGTTCAAACACATCCGCGATGGACAATGATCTTGACTTTGACCAACAAATCAAAGCCAATCTTGGATCTTGAGAGAGAACCACTTAATGGAAGGAAAATGCTTAATATTAAAGTGAGGGTTTTTCGCGTAAATTGGCATCCAATTTATTATCTTTGATTAGGTCTAATCATACACCCTTAAGCATGCATTCTAAAAGCATAATAAGGCGCGAATAAATTAATAACGATATGCGGATGGATATATAACAAATTGTTCCTAGAATAAATCTCTTCATTTCCTCTCTCTCGCTAGGACTATTCATAATTCTACCCAATTACATAATACATTAAAGAAACCTCATTTACATTGAGGGGAATTGGTGAGAAGAGAAATACAAAGAGTAAAAAAATAATAGGCTGGACACGCATGTCCAATTTAATAAATTCTAAATTTATTACAACAATTTCCAAAATTACCATCACCCTTCTAATATCCATCCGATATACATTATTCATACAAATACATCCAAGTATTCACACAAAGCATGTTGTTCAATCAATCTAATCCAATTAATTAATCTTTGAATTAATGACCATCCAATGTTTATACACCGATTTGATTTGGGCGAGTCCAACTCGTTTAAGGATAAATACTCAAAGTATGTATTCTTGAATTATATCGAACTACAATTTTAAATCCAATTTAATTTGTATCCAATACTAATTCGAATCTAATTCCAAATTAAATAATTACACTTATTTTTGTGCCTTTTAGACTTAGATTCTAAATCTAATCTAAATGGGTCTCAAAGGCCCAATTAGTATCCAATACTATTTTAATTAAAGTCCAATGGGCTTTCAATTAATTCTTAAGGTCATGGGCTTTGGCCAATATGGATCCATTCCAAGATGCCAAGGCCCAATAAGGAATCACCCTTTTGCCAAAAATCAATTTAGGCCCATTAGGCCCAATTAAACTATTAAAGGCCCAAAAGTTATATTTGGACTTTATAGAAATGGTTTTAGGCCCAATTTGGATCCAATCCAACTGTCCAAAACCATGCTTGGCCCAACCAAACCCATTAAGCCCAATTACAACAAATTTAGCCCAATCCAATTTAAAGACTAATATTTATTAACATAATATTCCAAATATCATATTAATTTTAATTAAAGTGTAATTGCCATAATTAATTAATTAAACTAATATTTCCAAAACATCAATTAAACTAATTAATCATGCTTTAATTATCCAACTCATGTCCAACATAAATTGAAGCAAAATCAATCTATTACATGCTTCACACTCCACGGTAATAGGGCACAAAATAATACTCATTTTGATTTCAATCCAATTAAATCAACATACAAGATTTATTTCATGCTTTAAACTCATCCAATAGTCTAAAATAAAAAAATTACCATGAGTGTGCACTAGGGTAGATTCGGCCAAGGTGGGATTTTTAGGGAAAATTAATATAATCAATTTTTCACAAAATCAATCATGCATAACTCCAAGTTATCATCATATAACCATAACCAACCAACCAATTTAGGCATTTGCAAGCTCAAAACATAAAATCCCCAAATCAAGTATATAAACCCTAGAAATAAATCATGCTTAGAAAAGGCGCTCTGATACCATTGTAAGTGTCATAGACATGCCAAGGATCTCTAAGAATGATTTGTGTGTGAATATTAAAGAAGTTTGCGGAAAAAACTTACAATGATCGGATGTGGGATTTCAAAAATCTTTGAATGTAGATGAAGCTCCAAGCTTTATTTGAGTGAATCCAACCCAACAGTGAGTTTCCCTATCACCTCACAAGACTCCTTAAGTGTTAGCTTGCTTGATTTTTGAAGCGAAATCAAAGAGAGGAAGAAGGCATGCTCACAACAATGGAGTGGAAAATGAGAGAGTTTGGTTTTTGATATTTTGTTTCTAAAACCAATTACTAAAGTCAACTTGCAAAAGTTGGTATATGCTTTTCAAAAAAGTAAAAGGCAAAGTGTGTTGTGTAAGATTCATTAAAGGGTCTCAACTACCACCATCAACTTGTTGACAATTGATGTAAGTTAGTGGGCCCTACCACTTAAATTCAAAATTCAAGTTGACTTGCCCACACACTTCGGGCTCGGGTTCGTTTAATCCGATTAAACGAATTTTCTGTTGCGACGTAATTAAATCCAATTTAATTAAATAATAATGCCTAGCAAAATTATTACGAAAGTCGATTGCGAATTAATTCCAAATTAATTCGTTTGCCCGTTAAAATCTAATTTTAATTCCGTTTTGAAATCCGATTTCAATTATATATCCAATATATTATTTAATCGATTAATTCCAAATTAATCGCGTTATCTCTTCTAGTCGAATTAATCCCAGATTAATTCTTGCCGCAATTAATCCAAGAGTATTTTTCTCTCTCATAATTAATCCCAGATTAATTATGTTCGAGTCAAGTGTCATCTGTGAATCTTTGGGAAGCGACCCAAGAGATCGCAGGATATGTTGGTAGTAAATCCGGTTGTCGGACTATCCGACACGTGCGTACCGCGTACCACGTTCTCACCGATTTACAAGACATGGTTGGCTTCTAGCAAAGCACCGTGCCTACCCAATTCTTCACAAATATTCAACGAAGAATATATAATCAATATCAGGCATAGTATACTATGTATTGCATATTACGATCCAGTATCAGATGTCACATGCTAGGCCTAGGGCTGGAATTATGTCGGTCCTGTACGAAGCATATATCGGATCACTAGCAACTAGTCTCTTTAATCGGATAATCATGACCTAGTCATACTATTCCGATAGCTGCAGCATATGAGAGTACTAGTTCTGTATCCCTGCGTGATCATCTTCTTCATATGACTAAAATGATACTTCCATCTTGACATCACACCCAATACACTACGATTCTCAGTAAACCCAGAAGAGGCGTACACAGAACCTGTAAAGCCCCGAACGACCAAAACCAAAGCGTACTGATTGTCGCAAGTATTAGCGATGCAAGTCTTAGGTTAAGACCACATACACCTACCCTGATGCGGATTCCCATAGACACATAGTCATACTACCAATGAGATTCCGATGGGTCTATCCAGAGCGAAGCTATTCCCGGTCCAACGGCTAACAGAACCTCCTATCACACTTGCATAAGTATTATATACTTAAATATATGAGAACTATGCCGTTAAGCTTCCATAACGCGCACAAGTGTAATACTAGTCTATTCCGCATTATCGATGTCCAGTCTCGATAATACTACGATTAGGGATATTTAATGATTAAATCGTTCGTGGATTAATACTGTCTTATATCTTATTAATCCGTAACTAATCATAAGGACTTTTATCATTTATTTATATTCAAGTAATCCAATTACAAAATGATAAAATAGCAATTTCCTTTGTCACATAGTTAATTTGTACAAAAACCATAATGTCTTTTACAAATAGTGATGCTATGGGTCAAAATTGTCCAACAATTCGATCAAGGAATTTTATTAACAGTTAATTATTCCTTTGTGAGTGTGACCCACTGTTTCAGGATTCTTGGACTTAACGAGTGAAGTGCCACCGTAGGGTATGTCAGTTCACAATATACATCTAGAATCCTTATCCTCTAGGAATCCAAACCTGATATTGACCCAAAATGGACACCATCCATAGGGGGACGAAAGCAAAGCCGTCTCGAGGCGCCTTTTGAATCTCACATTTTTGGACTAACATTGGAGATCGCGGGACATACTGTCGTATATCCCTCTCCCACTCACTATTTTAAGTTTAAGGTTTCTATTTATAAAATATCTCATATTTTAATTTAACTAGTGTGAATAAATTTATGGTGGCTAAATTATAACTCTTATTAACACTAGTACACTATTAGTGACCTAACCAATTTTAACTCTTTAAAATTGTATCACTAATTTCCATTAGTCTCTACTAATTGTATTACTCAATTAAACTAATTTAATTAGAGTGGTATTACTGGCCTATTATATTTTAACTTTAAAATACTAGAACACTAATTGTTTTAAAATTTTAGAATCCTAAAATGGTCAAGATATATATTAAACTATTTAATTAATCTTAGTGCGTTATAAAATCCAATAGTACATGAAATTGTATCCCGAGTGCAGACCACATTACCGTCTATTCGGATTCAGCTATGAAATTTATGTCCGGGTTCCATCCTATATACCAATGAAATTTATTATACATTAATTAAGTCCAATATATTGGAATTCAAATTTTAAACCTTAAAACCAATTAATCCAATAAATTATTTTTTCCATGCATATCATATTCTAATTTAAATATTTTAATCACATAAAATCATATTTCATGTCTATAATGATAATGCATCTAAAGCATGTTATGACATGTGAAATGCAAAAGTAGGCACCCTAAGCTATACGACATGTTATTCAAATAATTAGAATTAAACATACATATAACAAAAAAAAAATGCATTGACCAGGCTCTTATTTTTCCCTATACTAATCTAATTAGTACAAAAAATACCCAAGGCATCCCTTGGTTTTCAAATCACGCTCTAAGGTGGTGTTGGCTCATTTTGCGACTTCGGTGCTCTAAATTACAACAATTGAAATTTTACATTGGAAAATTAAAAATACAAAAATTGTAAACAATGGCCTTATGGCCTTACATCCCCAAAACAATACCAAGATGAAAATAAGAGCCGGAAAAATTTACGACCAATGCAAAATCCATTCATCATATGAAAAATAATAATCATTCATCATCTGAATATTATATTATGCCTACTCATCTAAACATACATATCAATATTCATAACTCATATAAACATATTAAAAACAATAACTTTAAATGAAAAAGAGAATGGTTAAGAACACTTTTCAACCTTGCTCTCGATGCCAATTGTAGAAAACATTTTCCTTGCGCAGCGGAAACGTCTTAGGCACCTGAATCGGACTTGAATTTGTTTTTCTGCCCTTCCCTTTAAGTTGCCGAATGTGACCAGCAGTACCAGTGAAATTTTGCTACTGTTTTGAACAAAATTTCAGCCCCGAAATAGTCCCTGAACAACCCCGAAAAGCAATGCAAAAATCGGACTGTTTTGGATACAAAATACGCCCAAACCACAACCAAAACAGTCCACTATTTCCGTGAACTACAGTGACGTTTTCAGGTCTGATTTTTAAAAGAAAAACAGTCCCAACACAATCCCAAAAGTCCCACATGTGTTTCCCAAAAATTCCGGATTGATACAAGATCAAACCGAGCCTGAAATACCCAAACTAGTGCTCGGCAGTGGGCATAAATTCACCCCACTGCCGTGAGTCTAAGGCGAAGAAAATGAGATGAATAAATAATGGTTCAACACAACAAAGTCTTCCGAGCTATATCTCACAACCAACAGAAAGTAGGGTGGGCTACATTCACAAGATAAATCCCTAAACTATTTAGAGATTAATGTCACACAAGACTTTTATTTATTTTTATTCTTGTTCTTCCTTTTGTTTTCTCAACACTTGAGAGAGTTTGAAGAAGAAGAAGGTGGTGGCTAGGGTTCTAAAAATTAGATTAGCCAAAAAGAAAATCCAATTTTCTTTTTATACTTAGGGTTATTAATTTTCAAAATTAACAAACCCTTCCCATTCCCTCCTAATGCAAGTTTCAGCCAAGGTATGGAATTTTGTTTTTTATATTAATTTTGTAACATCTAATTCAATTACCATAATGGAAAAGATGTCATAAAAAACAAAAGGTTAATGCCTTTAAAATTTGCAACTTCCAAATTAAAACCAAGAGTTATGCAACCTAGCATAACTCACCAAGGGTTTTCCAAATTTAATGCAAGAGTTTTGCAACCTAGCATAACTCATCAAGGGTTTTCCAAAACCCAAGATTTGGAAATTCCAAATTTAGCCTTATTAAATTATATCATATATAATTTAATATTATGCATTCAATAATTATCATATAATTATTAAAATCATATATTAACTTTTAATATATAGTTTCAAGTGTGATAAAATATTATTAATCATTTTAATAATATTTATACATATGTGAGTATATAATTGGACTATCCAATTATATTAAATCCGCTAAAGTATATTGAGCTAGCACGGAGACCAAATGGACCTACGGTTCCGAGCTCTAATAATCTCAAAATATTAATTAAGCTCTTAATTGAATATTTCGAATTATTAACTCCGGGTTATTTCACTAAAAATCCGAAGCTGCACTCTCATTACCGCAGATGGTATATTAAGCCGAACCAAGTCGGTATCCATCGATATAGTCACTACATATAGATTAACCCTTCACGAGTACCTCGTAATTAGATTCGGGTCAAAATATCCATTATACCCCTCTAATTATTTTTACCTTAAGTACCATTGATTCTCTAATGAATGATTTATTCATAACCACTATGAATTTTAATCTTTCTATTCGTAATAGAAAGCCTTGAGCGCTCTAAACGTTCAAGTACTGAATCAACCCTTAAAAAAGATACTCATATACTTCTCGTAAGAAGGAGTGAACTCCATGTCTATGTAAAACATCCCCAGCTACACACCAGACCATGTCCCCAAAGTACGTAGATATTGGTCGGGACTGCTACACCAACCTCACATTTGTAAATCAAAGGACATAGCGTGCCATACAGGAGTTCGTAGTACTCTCAGGATTAAGATCAATCCACATATGACCATCTAGTAGATCGAAATGATTTTCTTTGTGCAATAGATATTATAAGAATGTCATTTCCATCTGAGTCCAGTCCTATATGATCACATCATACAAGGTGCCTCCATTCTCATGTCTTTACATGGACGATCCCGGATCAAGGTCGCCATACAAATATAGATTTGACCGCAGCTATAGATAAACCACAAACAAAGTACTCGTTTTGTTTGCTCTCTATAGACTATTTAAGATTACTAACTTCAGACTTAAATCATATTCTATATAACACTAATACACTAAGTCTGAAGGCACATAAGTAATCTAGGGTATTCAAGATAAATTTAAATATGCGAAAATTAAACAAACACTTTGATAAATCAATAATGCATCATTTTATTTCAAAACACATAAAGCCATTTACATTACATGTAGCTCTAGGACATACATCCCAACAATCGTATATTGGAATCTTGGATTCCGATGGTTTCTCAATGAACCATGAGTCTTGGAGACGCGTATAGATGTGTAGGTGTTTATAGAGGATAAACACTGAATGACTCACCAAAGATTCTTAATGGATGGTACACCAACGTCAATAAGAATCTTCTTGGGTTGAGTGAGCATAATGATTCTTTTACTTGAGATACCACTGTGGATATATGAGTTATCCTCCACACTCATAAGACAGTCACGTCACCGATCTATTTAGATCAGACCTCCGCCTGTTCGTTGGGTGTGGACTGATGCTCATGATATCTTGTGTGTATCAAGAAAGGATCCATCAGTTCTGTGAACAAAGCATATGTATTCAATATGGAATTAGTAATCTGTTAAATCCATGGGCCTGTGGTACACTGTATAAATTAGTTCTAAGTTTTATTAAGGGATTGCTAATAGAAACGTTGACGTGATTATATCTATAGAGATTTGACGTTTACATCTATATCTCTGGAATAATATGGATATCTGTGACAGATGCATTATACATATGCAGTGACCTCGACATGTATGGTTTAGAGAGTTTATCCTCATTCATCATAATTTACGGGTGGGTAGATTATGGACACGAAATTTGATTTCGTGACGGATATGCTTGAATCTAGAGAGTCTCACTAATGAGATATACTCGTAGAGCACTAGGGCAACTTTTATGAATAATATTGATTATTTATAACTCGTTTAACGATTAAACGAAAAATACATGCGATCGAGACCTAATGCTCATTTCCGAATTAATGTGTATTTTTATTTAATATTTGATATTATTAAATACACATTAATTAATTGTCAAATTATGATTTTGACATATATCATTAATATATGTATTTAAGATATTTAATGTAAATATAACATATATTTAAGATATTTGTATTTAATTTATTTAATTACTTAAATTGTTAAATAATTAAATTAATTAGACACAAATATCTTTACCATGATTAGCTTTTGGAAATGGCATTTTTCTATAGGTCCATTTGTAAGTTTACTTTATATAAGATAAATGTTATCATTTATTAAAGTAAACTTGTTCCAATTAAAATCAAACAAAATGAAAATACTCATTATCTTTTTAGTTAAGGCTAACGACAATAAGAGGAAAAATATATAAGTGTTTTTTGTTTCATTTTCTTTGATCACACAAGTTTGTCAAATATTCACTAAGTTAAAATTGAAAGAAAAAGTGAAGAACAAAAGGTGAAAGGCTTGAAAACTTGGAGTTTTGTAAGTTATATCCAACTTTCTTCAACTAAGAAATTGTTTCTATGATTTTATACTTCAATTTTTGTAGTTTATAATTTTCTATAATCTTTAATTATGTGACTTATTGTGTTGGGAACTTGTTTGAAAGATGAGCATGTATATTATTAAAGATTGAATGAAATTAATTCATTAATACTCTTTTAGCCATTTGATGGTGATGTTGCCATTCTAAAGTTGCTTAGCCATTCATAATGACCTAGAATTTTTCTTGAGTTGTTTTATGATGGTGAGACTTGTTTGGTGTGGTAAGGATTAAATAAAATATTGAATTTTATTAATTTGGTCAAATGGATAATTTGTAAAATTAGGGTTCATAACCCTATCCAAATTTGGGGATTTTCATATATGTGATGTAATTTGATGTATATATGATGTATATTAAATTTGGGATTGATTGAATTTGATCTTGACATGTTTTGAACTAAAAAGGACCAAATTACAAATCCTGAAAATTATTGGGGCTGTTCGGTAATTTCAGAAAATTGGGATTTTTTGTTGAAATTTGTATTTTCATGTATTAGACATGTATAAATCATTTTGGGATTGATTTGGAATCAATTAAATATGTATTTGACATTTTAAGGACCAAAATGATCAAATTGAAAAGTTTAGGGGTAATTAGGCAATTAAAGGAAATTTGATTTCTTGGGTTAAAATTTCAGATTTTAAGTATTGGATAAATAAATAAATAAGTTTATTTAATTGATCCAATAAAATTTTTGAAATCGGAAAATTGTGATTTTCCGCGTTCCGCTGCGCTAACCCAGTAATTCCTTATAAAACCCTAACAAGATGATCGTCACCATCGACCTTATGATATACAAAAAATATCTTGCTATCTACACATATGTGGCGAGTAGTTCTAGTGTCTATCCACCATTATTTCAGGTTTCCAACCATGTTGGCTTCAGTTACAACTGCCGAGAGGTTCAACTTTGAGATTTCATAAGTTAATAGCTCATCTTCAATGGCATGAGCCTCATTTTTCTTTTTCTTACATTTGTCTTGAGACTTCTTATTTCTATAGTTCTTTGACATGTGACCATTTTTCCACAGACATAGGACTTCCCTTGAACTTCTTGTTCGTTTGGGAAGAATTTCCACCCTCAATGATGTTGGTATTAGAGTCCATGGTCTTGTAGCTAGCCTTCTCGGACTTCTTGTTGTCCTCTTCGATTCTCAATCGAACTCTCAAATCTTCAAGACTCATCTGTTTCTACTTGATCAATCATTGACAAGCAAAATTCCAACCATGCTTTCTTGTTATCATCCGTTAAATATAGCTTCACGGGATTTGAATGCGGTTGAAGACTTCGTTCTTTAATTCTTCTATGCACGATTGATTTTCCCTAACCCAAATCAGTTGCCAAAGATCTTATATTAGTTCGACGAGGAAAATGAATAGCTTTCATTACTTCTAAATCAATTTCCACTCTCTTGTGACCAACCTTTTTCACAAGCTTTGAAGATAAATCATGTAAATTACCACTTGCAATAGAAGCTTTTGTTTCATGCCAAATTTGAGAAAATGATATTGTAGATATAGAAAAATGATTAGCAACTTTCAAAATGACTCATTTTACTAGTCTTCCATGTCGGTCCTCTTGAAATAACATTTGAACAATTCTTCTCTTTTGATCAAAAGTGAGGTTTTTCTTCTTATTCCCATGATAGATATCTTTTAGTGGTGGCAGCAGTATGTTCACATCAATATCGACGGGAGAGGAAAATTTTTATGGATATTGATTCAAATATAATAATTGATGTTGAAGCAAGATTCTGATTTTGCTCATCCGATGTGAGGACATCTTTTGGATTTTGATTCAAATAGATAAAATTATTTTATGAAAAATTAATCATTTTTTGCTTGTGATTAGATCTAACTACATATGTTTGTATTTATAGCAATGAATCTAAAAATTTGAAAGCAATTTGGCGAAATTTTAATGGCTCCAAATTGAAATTTTTCCTAAAATAAAATGGGAGTAACTACTCCAAATATTAAAATTGTAAAATATTTGGTGGTTTAGCAAAATTTAATTTCCTTCAAAAATTATAAACAAATATATTTAATTTAAGTGGGATTGTTTATTGTGTTAATGAGGGATATATCAGAAAAATATTAATTTTTTACCACATTAATCACATTCCCTTATTTTGTTGGGAAAAAAACCAGCGGCCTATTAAAAAGGGACGGATGAAATATATAAGAGAAACACAATACATATATATTATAATGGAGAATTATTTAAAATTCCAATCAGTGGGGACCACCACTAAATAGTCCACATAGTACAAAAATGATGATATATATTATGGTTTATTTATTCTACATTGGCTTAACCCTTTGGCACATTCTCTTTATAAGTTGATTTTTAAAAAAAAATTATATCTATGAGTTGGTAATAATTGGTATAAGAACCAATATCATATATTCCAATTGTAATCGTGCGACATATGAGTTGGCGTCGATATTGTAGTATTCAGGTCGGGACTAAATGGACTAATCCAAAAACTAGCATGTGGAGACGTTGGGATTGCGAATGTGATGGAACACTATGGTCTATTTATCCCACATTCGCCCTCCCTTTATTAGCCGGTTTCCAATGATGAGTTTTACCTATCTATTGAGTTCGTAACAATATATGCATGTGGTTATTGCAAATCAATTCCCTAAAGGAAAAAAGTGTCAGGCAAATGTTTCATAAAAAAAATTACGTATTATTTAAATACGAATCATAAACTTTCAATTAACTTTCAAATATGGCCCTTATATAAGAGACGATGATTCCAAATTTTTAACATTATAATAGGGGTAAATATGTAATTTAAAAAAAATTAAAAAAAAATTAACATTACTATTAACAAATAATAAAATGAAAAATAAAAATACGGGAGAACTTGTCAAACCCCTAAATTCTAATTAATATGGTATTATGAAACTCTAACTTTAATTAACATTAAATATCCAAACCATAATTTAATTAATATCAAATTAACAAACCCTAATCTAATTAACAGCCAAAACTTAATTAATTAATATCAAAATACTAAATCCTAACCCTAAATTCTAAGTGATCTCCAATTGTCAAACCCTAACCCTCGTTAAACCTAAATAACTAATCCATTATTATTTTCAGAGCAGTGACCTGAGAAAGAGATCATGTTACGTAGCCGCTGCGGCGTTCATTGAGAAGGAGCTGCGCGTGACTTGTTTGCTTGGGCAGCCGTCGCACAGGCCTTTCTCGCACGAGCAAAGCAATGGGAGCGTGATTTGCTTGACATATCGTGCCCTAGATATGCGTTTAAGTTTATCTTTTTTTTTTTTTTTTTTAATGTTTTCAGCTACGAAAGGATTAATTGAAGTATGTTTTTTAAGATTAATGAAATGATTTATTAATAAAAGACATTACAAGAATATAAATACACGATCATTTCGGTTCTATCATAAACTTAACAATTGAAACTAGTTAAGATGAAGCATAACAACACAAAAACAACACACTATGCATCTTCATAATTTGTCAAATCAAAAGTTGGATTCACACCTAAATCTTCTAAATAAGTTGGAAGATTTTACTGACCAACTGAAATGTAACAGCTATGATAATGTTGGTGAATATTAAGGGTGGCAGAAAAGCCCGGGCTCGGTCCGGCCCGGCCCGCCCCCGAGCCGGGCTTTCCATTTTTGGCCCGGGCCAAAACCAAAAAAAACAAAAACACATACACAAATATATATATATATATATATAATATATATATATATATATATATATATATATATTATATATATATTAATATGTTGTAGCATTTTTATTTGTTTGTAGCATTTAAATTGTTAATTTATGATGAAATTTGTGAAGTGTCTTTGCATATAGTGTGAATATATTTTGTATTTGTATGTTTTTAATTTTTTTTTTAAATTCGGGACAGAAAAAAGCCCGGGCCCGGAAGACACCCGGGCCAGGCTTTTCCCGGGCCCGGGCTTTTTTTTTTTGCATGGCTCGGGCCGGCTTATCAAAGCCCGGGCCCGGCCCGGTCAGTTGCCACCCTTAGTGAATATAGAGTTTAGAGATGTTCAATAAAGATTTGATAACAAATACCAAAACGAAAAAGAAAAAAAAATAAATAAATAAATAAATATATATATATATATATATATATATATATATATATATATATATATATATATATATATATATATATATATATATATATATATATAGGTGGCCACGGTTCGGTTCTATGATTCTAGGTTGCTGCAACCGTAACCGAAACGAAAAATTCGGTTCGGTTCTCTATTTTTAAGAGGAAAAAATAAAAAAAATTGGTTCAGTTCCGATTCCGAACCAGAACCGAACCGAACCGAACCTTAAGGTTATGGTTCAAAATTTTGTAGAACCGTAGGCGAATCGTTTGGGAATTCTGTTCGGTTCCAGATTTGGAACCGGAACCAGATGGAACCGTAATCGGTTCGATTCCGGTATCGGATCGGTTTCGGTTCCGAATCGGAATCTTGACAAGATCTATATATATATATATATATATATATATATATAAACGGAAGAGAGGAAATAACCAATATAAATATATATATGTGTAAATTTGTAATGAATAGACATCTCTAAATCAACTTAGCCAATAGTTTTGACATTATCATGTTCTTGTCAAACATACCATGTGACAAGGACAGAGGAATTAATTAGATCATAAATGAATGTAGCTAGTACTGTAAGATAATTTTTTGGTTTAAAGAAAAAAAATGGGGTATTTTACTTCTGATCGACTAACCAAAGCCTTTGACCACAGCACAATCTGATTATGCTTTGTTTAATTAGACGTAGTCAAGTCAAATAACCAGCTTAATTACTCGTCCACAACTTTACATGCTATCAATTGATCAGTCATAGTTGCACTCTTTTTTTTTTTTTTTTTTTTTTTTTTTTTATTTATTTTTTTATTTTATTTTTTTATTTTTATCCCATTTATTTTTTTCTTTTATATTTATATATTTTTTCTTTTACTTATTTAATAAATCTTATATATATATTATTTTATTTATTTAATTTTCTTTTGATTCTTTATTAATTTATGTATAATAGAAAATGTTTTTATGTTAGTAATAATTTTTCATTTGTGACTAAAATAATTATATGTATAGTTTGCGAATAAATATTTTTTTAAATAAAAAATCTCTTAAATCAATCTTGTTTTAGCCATGTTTAGAGAAAAATACAAGTAAAAATACTCAAAAAATATATAAAACATAAAATTTAATTTAGGTTACCTTCAAAGTCTCTTCTTGCTGTACTTTGTGATATATATATTATTTCGTAATAATAAATAAAAGATATAAATATGTGTTGGAAGGGTTACTAGTTTATATAAATATGTGTTGGAAGGGTTACTAGTTTATGCACAAAACAACAATGAGAACAACATTAGTACTACTACTCTCCTTCCTTATATTTGCCTTTATGACAGAGCCATTGCCTGCACTAGGCGATGCTTCACCTGACCCGGTGCTCGACATCGCCGGTAAGCAGATCCGAGCGGGCACCAATTACTACATCCTGCCCGTTGCCCGCGGCCGAGGCGGCGGCCTTGCTCTTGCCAGAAGATCAGGAAACACAAAAACATGCCCACTTGATGTTGTGCAAGAGCAACATGGAATAGAAAATGGTCTCCCAGCAACATTTGCACCTGTGAACCCTAAAAATGGCGTTGTTCGAGTGTCAACTGATTTAAACATCAAGTTTGAAGCTGCAACAACTTGTGTAGAATCCACAGTGTGGAAGCTTGACCGTTTTGATGATGCATTCGGGCAGTGGTTTGTGACAATTGGGGGAGTTGAAGGCAATCCTGGTCCCAGAACCACAAGCAATTGGTTCAAGATTGAGAAGTTTGATGATGATTATAAGCTTTTTTTTTGTCCTTCGGTTTGTAATTTCTGCAAAGTCGTGTGCAGAGATGTTGGCATTTTTATTGATGGTGTTGGGGCAAGGCGTCTGGCTTTGAGTGATGTTCCTTTCAAAGTTGCGTTTAAAAAAGTTTGAAGATTCAGCTGCTGATGATGAAGATTTTATATATGCATGTTTCAAATTAAAAAATAATGAAGTATGTTTTGTTTCTCCATTGCAAATTCAGATGACAAAAACAAAAGTATGAACTAATAAATAAATTAATGTTGTGATAGATCCCTAACCTGTCAGAGGAAATTCTAATATGCAATAATATTATCGCATCACTCAAATAACAATATAATCATAGCGTGCTAAAATAGTTAAAAAAATAAATAAATGATGATTATATTTAATATAACTTTACATGTTATATATTTATTAGTTAATAATACCACGTCACTTTTATAACAATTGCACCAAAGAATTATTCTCTCGTTGGATTAATTAGGATAATTGCACCAGGGGGTGCATTTCTTGTAAGAGCCTGGGACAGTCAGTGGTTTTACTTGCGCCGCGGCCCAGAATGGGTGGTTTAGTGACGGGGTTTCCATCGTTTCCCAAAAAAAAAAAGAAAAAAAAAGGATAACAAAATGATAAATTGATTCTATGTTACCAATAAAATGGTCACAGTCAGAGAAACGAGACAGATAAAATTCTGTTAGGATCAGAGAAAATCAGACAATTGACAGATAAAACTCTTTTAGGGTGAGAGAAAACCATAAAATTATTTGTTAAACCGTTTCTCTTTTTTTATTGAAAGGTGAAAAATCTATTTACAAGAAAGCCAGAAATGCAAAACAAAGTTTAACTCTGCAGGATGATCCTCCATCCAGCTCATGTCATTAGTGTGCTGAAAAAATATGCTTCGCCAGAGATCCCAAGTGCAATTTAAGCCACCGATGAACCTCTAATATGTCCCAAAAATCTATTTCCTTGTGCTCTTTCTGTTCTTAATAAGATCCACCATATTTAAAGAATCGGATTCTAGGATTAATAGATAAAAGTCCGTGTCGGATTATTACAATTGGGGTAATTGAGTCGATAAAGATTCCGTCATAGGTCTTTTAATTATTACTGTAAGTTTCTCTTCATAGTGAATTCATGTGGTAACCTATTCCAGAAGTGTTTTTTTATCTGCGAAGAGTTTTCTATTTCGTAAACCAATCTTGATGTTATTTGTTTAGTTTGTGCACTTTACATTATCTGCTTAGATTAAGAGAGTGACTACTGATTAGGCTTAAGGGTGTATACGTATGTTCTTAACCATACAAAATATTATTATAGAACTTGTCTTAGATAGTTGATTACGCCCAAAAGAACTTTTGGTTATTGCAGTATAGCTGGAGTGTCGATTTCTTAGAGACATGGTTACAAAGGAACTAATTCACTCAATGAAAATCTTAACGATAACTTAATTATAGGAAAAGATTTAATTGAAAAATAAACTAAAATTATAAGAAATTTCTGAAATTTATCAAGAGAAAAATGCAGCAAAGCAACAAGAAAATTTTGGATATTAAACGTTAAAATAGCAAAATTATTGTCTACCTAACATTTAAAATGAAAGTAGGACACTAAACGTGAAAATAATAAAATTATTGCTATATTATCTTGAAATTTTGGTATTAAATATGAAATTATGGCATTGTGAAAATTATAATATTATTGTCCGCTTAACATTAACTTGAGATTTTGGACATTAAATAAGAAAATATGACCACTACAAGAAAACTGGGAAATAAAGACGAAAATATCCGTCTCTAATCCGTCGCTAATGTCTATTAGCGACGGAACAGAGACGGAAAAATTCCGTCTCTGTTCTCTTGGTCGCAACAAAATATAACGACATAAATATTAATCCGTCGCTAAAGTTTGCGACAAAATTTATTCCGTCTCTAATTAGAGACGGAATATTCCGTCGCCAACATAGCGACATATTAATATTTCTGTCGCCATTCTGTCTCTATATTTATATTAATTACTTAAATTATAAAAAAAAATAACAAATAGTAAATTAAAAATTTTATTACATAAATGTTATGTGTAAAAAAGTACAACATAAAATAAATAAATAAAAGTTAATTCTCCTTATCTCTCTGCTCACAATTAGTCAGAGGATCAGGTGGACCTGAAGAGGAAGGCTGTGAACTCAAGTCTCTCATCATCTGAAAATACCGCTCCATATCTGACATCTTCTGTTTGAGATCAAGCACCTCTTCATTTCTCTTCCGCTGCTCTTCCTCTAGTCGGCGGTGTATCTCTTCATTTCTCTTTCGTTGCTCTTCATCCAGTCGTTGTTGTATAGTCTGCATTTCAATCCTAACTCGCTTTTGTACCCGCTGCTCAAATGTATCATCAAAAGTCGTACCGTAGTGCGATCTACCTGAGCTGCGTAACGAATCTGGATATGAAAGCGATGCAAGAGAGCCGAGACTGTACACTCGACGTTTCTTAGTATCCACTCCAACCACATCTAAGTATAGGTGATTGGTGTCAAGCTGAGTCTCAGGCTCACCAGACTCCTCTGAAAACTGAGATGCAATCGTTGCCATTTACTCCACAACAGCCTACCATTAATAAAAAATATATATAAGAAAGCAAAAATGATTTTGAAAAGAAAAAATGAAAAATATTTAATTTATAAACAAAAATTTACATTAATGTCGCTTGATCTATTGTCAACAAAAGTACCATCATTCTTTGTGTGCATATGCTTAAACACCTCATAGCCTGTGGGTGCACGTCCTAACTGAGATTCCTATTTAAAAAATAAAAAATTAATAAATAAGAATAATAAAAGTAATAAAAAATTAATATATAGAGACGGAACGAATATTCCGTCGCTAAATAGAGACGGAACGAATTTTCTGTCGCTAAATATAGCGACATAATTATTTTCCGTCGCTAAATATAACGACGAAATATTCATTCTGACGCTAAATAGCAACAGAATATTAATTTCGTCGCTATTTAGAGACGTAATTACAATCCGTCTCAGTTACGTCTCTATTGAGAGACGGAATATGAATTCCGTCGCTATAGATAGATACGAATTCAATAATCCGTCGCTATTCCGTCGCTTTCTATCTCGCGATTTTATTTCCGCCACTATTAGTTACAGAATTTTGTCCCGTCGTTAAATTCCATAGCTAGTGCTCTAATCCATTTCAATTCCGTCGCTATTCCGTTTCTAAAAATTGAAACGGATTAATCCGTCGCTATTTTCCGTCGCTAATTCCGTCTTTTCTTGTAGTGGACATTGAACATGAAAATTATCTTTAAACAAGAGTTGACACTAATTTAACATTGATTTGATATGTTTATTTTAATATTTATTTTTAAAATAATTTTTTATTTTATTTTATTAGTATTATAATAATATTTATTATTTAATTATTAATTTATTGCTCAACCGTTGCAACCGATTGGTGCCCATTAAGTTGCTTTTTTTGGCAACCAAAGAAAAGGAGACACGCTTCCTTAATTTGAATCCCTTAGTATCAATACAGGGGGTATATTAGCTATGACCATCACCAAAACTCTCTTTAGCTATGGAATATGTCCAAAAAATTTTTATTAATTAAACTAACTAATATTTATAACATAAGCAAGTAGAAATATATATACATATATTGAAATAATATATTAAAATTATCCAATATTTATATTTTTAACTTGAGATTAGAGGATTATCCAACATTTATCTATTAAATTGATTCATTTATTTGAGTAAATATAAGATATTTTCATCAACAAAATCGCACTCACCCATTAAATCATATTAAGTGTACCGTTACAGACGTGTCTCTAGGAAATGGACTGAACATGTTGTTAAGAATAAATAATTTGTCCCCAAGGGGTGTGACTTGGTGGTGTAGGGTCCAGGATCTCACCTTGAGGTTCTGGGTTCGAATCCAGGGGGTGCACTTCTTGTAAGAGCCTGGGATAGCCGGTGGTTTTACCTTCACCGCGGCCTAAAATGAGTGGTTTGGTGGCGGGGTTTCCATTATTTCCAAAAAAAAAAAAAAAAAAAAGAATAAATAATTTAATAGATAACTCTTAGCCAATAGTTCTGCAATTATAATGTTCTTGTAGGTCACACAATGAGCCGCAGAACGGCAAAACTATTGACAAAGACACCGGACTTAGAGGATATATATATTAAGAGTGTATGATATCTTACGCTAAACTAAATCTTTGACTTTCATAATAGATTATGCTTTTAGTTTGAAAAATAAGGTTGTGCTTTATAAATAAATTATAGCACCTAAACCACAATCTAATTATATTGTGTACTAATTAAATTTAGATTCGATATTTAGCTGAGTTTTAAAAAAAATTATTGCGCTGAGTTATTGGATAATAAAATTTTAATGTAACTCAATTTTAACCGTGTATTTCTATCAAAATTCACATAGTAAAAGATTATAAAAGTTTTAGCATAATTCAACTCAATGACATATGTAATACTTTGATTCGGCACGAGCAAAATTTGTTTTTTTTTAAAAAAAAAAAAAAAAAGAGTTAGATACTCTTAATTTAATTAATAAATTGGATTTTTCATTGATTTATAATAAGACATATTTTAACAAATTTTCAGATTAAACGGAGCCAAACGCTCCCGTCCTTCCTATCACTATGTGGTTTCGTTACTGGCTCAATTCGGCACTAGATCTAAATTCAATCAATCATGGAAAATAACTCATCCTCATTCAATGATTTTCCTCAAATTAAGGAGGGAACTCTAAAGTGGCGAGGATTAAAGAGATAACATACTTTTGGTGAGAAATAATATGAGAGCTTCTTTTACTTCAAAATTATATTAGAATTATAGATTTACAGTCATGTCTCTAGGGAATTGAAGTGGATTAAAATATTATTATTTATAGACGGTGGATTTTATCTTCAGTCCATAATCGAGATTTCTAGGATGGGGGCACCAACTATCCTGCAAAACAAAGGCAGAGAGAGCGTAAAGTAACTACCCACCGGTGTGGTGGATGCCGTAGGCACTTCGACGCTCAAGTCAGTAAGGGTGCTGAGCGAAAAAGAGGAAGAACAAGGAAAATGGTTACCTCGATCTCTGTAGTTTATTGTCGTGAATGTGGTAGGCTAGTGTTTAGGGAGTTATCTACTTTGAGAACTCGAGTGTGGGAGCCAAAACTTGAATGCCTTAACCCCTTGGACCCCATATCCTTTTATAGGTCGTGGAAGTAGCCTCTTAGTTAAATTAGGATTCTTGGGAATTTTCAAATTCCAATCTTACTTGGAAAGGGTAGTCGAGTCGAGATTGAATTAGGAGTATCCAGGTATCTAGGATTAAGTGTAATCCTAATTGGATTAGACCACTTTGTTTGTAGATAGTCTGTTTTGATCCAAATACTTGATTTTCCTTATTGAGAAAGGGTTAGTTGTGTGTAGACTGGTGAACAATGTCTACTGAGATATTAAGTAATATGACATGTGTCTCTTGGAGACCATCTGGTCGTGTGGAACTCTTACCCTTGTGGGTGTATGAGCTCGTGGGCCCTACATGTGAATCCTATGTGGAAGCTCATGGCTGTAGATAGTTGATTATTGAGAGTCATATGATGAGCAATTTAATTGCAGTAGGTTTCAGTTGGAAGTAATCTAGTAGACTGAAATTAGAATGA
The DNA here is from genome assembly GCA_019454045.1 of Zanthoxylum bungeanum. NCBI lineage: Eukaryota > Viridiplantae > Streptophyta > Magnoliopsida > Sapindales > Rutaceae > Zanthoxylum > Zanthoxylum bungeanum. The sequence goes on from SKCR01015529.1 coordinate 79,672, forward strand.
GCCTATGAGTAGGCCCTATTGATGGGTTGACGAAAACTTGGCTATTGATAGCCTTACTTTTGAGCATGTATTAACCCGGTAGACCATGTGTCGACTGGAATGTCTATGTCGTATGTACTCCACATGTTATTGGGCTCTAGTGTGGACTAGAACCCATGTTGATTGGGCTTTGGCAGAAGCCCATGGTATCATTGGGCTAGATGAAGTCCATGAGATATAATCTCAAGCAAGTGGGTTTGCTGGAAGCCCATACGTTGTTTGAGGCCAAGTTTCGATTGAGACACAACGATGTTTGGATCCTTAGCCCAAATTTGGCCCGTACAGTTTATCTCATACTCTCTAAGTCAATGAATCATTGGATTGGAGGGTAATCAATGAGTATGTCATCTGGAGTTTCCAAGTTTATTGGGTCTTCAATGTCGACTGGATTTGATGAAGGTCCAAAGGTTTTATGTAACATCCCTTTTTTGAGAGATGCCACTGCCAGGGAATAGGCCACCCTATCCCCATTAGCCGTTGACTTTCTAACTCTGATCAACTCCACTAATATCATCTTATACATGATGTCATACTTGAGACCATAGCCCAACTAAATAACAAAAGATCCACTTAACATTCATAACTATATACTTAAAATATAATTATTTTACAACCATATTATGGACACTTTAACGCATAAATCATATAAGCTGACTGTACTATTGTCTGATACAAAACTTTACTTTAACTCTGACTGACTATGTCTCTGACTTGACCTGGTGGACTCCACACCCTAGTGATTGCCATCAGTATCTAACCTCTCGAGCTTGTCCCCTAGGTAACCTACAAAATAGAAAAATAGGGAGTGAGGGGTTAGATCGTTTGAACGACCTAGTGAGTGGACAGTAAAAAAAATGAATACAAATTCTTTCTGAAAATTCATGATTCTAAAAAATGAAATCCTCACAGAAAACATTCTTTTCTGAAATCTATTTCTTATCTGAAAACTCAACTCTTTCCGAAAATCTTTTCTGAAAACTCTTTTATAAAACTCATCTCTTCTAGAAATCCGTTTCTGGAATTTCGTTTCTGAAAATCTATATCTGAAAATTTTATATCTGAGAAATCTGCTGAAAACCTGACGCATGGGGGAGTTACGTATCGCCGTCCCCCATACTCCTAAATTGGAGCCAGATGTGCAAATCCATGACATTGTGGCGTTACGTATCACCGTCTCCTAATGCATGCCACTATCATGTCCCTAAATCTATGGTCTAGGGGCGTTACGTATCGCCGTCCCCTTAGCCTTGAAATCTGGTGGACTTGGGGCGTTACGTATCGCCGTCCCCCAAGCCATAGATCTGGAGCCGGGGGCACGGATCTATGCTACCCTCTAGACTCTGAATATGGGATCTAGGGGCATCTGTCATCCCTAGTCCTGAACTACGTGTGCACACAAGTATGGTAAATTATTTATGAAGAATTAA
>SKCR01015530.1:0-84569 GCA_019454045.1 Zanthoxylum bungeanum
CCAATATGAATAATTTATTCATATTTCACCTAAACATATTTATTCGATATCAAATAACGACATAAATAGTTAAGGAACGTCGTGAAACTTTTACGAAAATGTTTTTCCGTAAAATGACATAAAACAATTTTTGACCGAACCTACCACCCAATGCACATGAGGGCTGCCCAAGTAAGCCCCAACAGTACTAGGGCAGTTCATGGGCTGCCCAAACAGTGACCAATTCACTGTTTGGGCAGCCGTCACCCGGTTGACTCAAAACTCACCCGGTAATGCCGTTTGAGGCCGTTTTCGCATATTTCAACTCCGAAATAATTTTCGGAAATTGTTCCAATGCCCAAAACACATCCAATACATTTATACAACATAATTTTCATCAACAAAAATACAGAATTTCCAGATCTGATTTTGTAACAAAAATTATCATTTTTTATGCTATAAATCAAATTTTCTCAATATCAATCATATTAATACTAACACCAACCAAAGCCACCACCTATGAAGAACTCAAGAACCATTATAGGAGTTACAAGAGTGTTCATAACACTCTAGAATGGTAAGAAGTCATCAAATGACTAAATTGAATCAATATTACACTAATATCATCCAATCAAACTTCACACATGCATCTAGCCTCCAAATCCATCCTCCAAATCAAAAGCCCCAAAATATAAGAAAGGAAGAAACCCTAGAAATATTCTAGATATTCAAGAACAAGAAACAAGCTTTCTAAGTTTAAGATTATTGAAGATTACCTCCAAATCTTGTAATTTCCTTCAACTTTTTTCTTGAATTTCTTCACTTTATTCCTTGTTTCTTCAAACAAATCTTTGGGTGCTTTAATGGAGGTAATTTTCGGCCATGGCTTCTTATGAAAGGAGAAAACAAAATATCATGCCAAAACCGACTTAGGGGTAAAAATATGGGTATTTTGGTCATTTGGTCAATTAAACTAATTAAAATAAGCTTTAAGTTAACAAATCCAATTTGTAAACTTTAAGCTTAATAAAATCATGCCACTTGTAACCAATAATAATCAAATATATTGCATAACATTTATGTAATATTGAAATAATTTAATTATCTAGATATTTAACATTTAAACGTCTAAATAATTAATTAATGTGATTATTATTATTATTATATTTGTATTTTTATTTACATTAAATAACAAATACATATATTAATGGCATGTGTCAAAGTCTCATTTGATAATTAATTACTATGTATCAAATCAAATCTTGTATCAAATACAAATACATATTAATTATCAATTGACTGAAATGCCCCTAATGCATGTATCTTCGTTTAACCGTTTAAACGACTCAAATGAACTCATTTAATTCGGTGAAGTATTATGAATAATCTATATTATTCATAACGCTTTACCCAAGTGCTCAACGAGTACACTTCATATTGTGGGACTCTCTAAGTTTAGGTTTATCCATCACGAAATCCAATTTCGTGTCCATAATTCACCCACTCATGAATTATGATGACCACAGATAATCTCGCTAAACTATAAAAGTCAAGGTCATTGCATATGTATAGTCCATCCGTCACACGCTATCCATATTATACCTGAGATATAGATAAAAATGTCAATTCCTTATGGTATAATATAGTCGACTTTCAAATTTACGATCTCTAGATAACACTCGGAACTCGCTTCCGAAGTTATACCACAGCCATGGATTTACTAGATCACAAACACGTGTAGGATACTTATGCCTTGTTGTAGGCACTGCATTTTTGCATATAAGTCCCGATGATGAGCCTCGTACGGAGGCACTACTCTTTAAGTTGTGGAAGTCGCGGGAAACGGACGTCGGAAGGGAAAAGTTAGAAATCAATACCCTGTTGGATTAATTCGTTTGCTTAGCTTCACGTTTGCTCATTAGGCCTCTGTTTTAAAACTTATCCTTGGCCCAAAACCCCCCGCAAGCCACACACCAAGCCCATACACCACCAAGCCACACACCAAGCCCACCAAAATAACCAACCACACGCCCATAATCTCTCCAAAATAATAAATCCACACATTAAACACATGTTGAAATCCTAATAAATAACCTTCCTAAATTAAAAGAATCAAATCAAATCACCTTCCCAAATTAAAATAATCAAATCAAATCTCATAAATTACCTTCATAATTAAATTAAATCACATTCCTAAACTAAATAAAATCAAATCTCATAAATCACCTTCCTAATTAAATTAAATCACATTCCTAAACTAAATAAAATCAAATCAAATTAAATCAAATCAAATTACCTTCCTAAATTAAAGAGATCTTTTCCTTATGATAAACAAACTAAATATCCCCCATAATTACACAATATTCCTTCCCTATTTGCATAAGGACAACCCCCAACCCTTGCCTATAAAAAGAAGCATAAAACCAACCTTAGAACCTCTGGCTCATTCACCACATTCACGACACTCTACACAATTCTAAACCCTAAAGCTCCCGATTTTCGTCCATCTTCTCTCTTCCTTTCAAAGACTCTTGGCTCTCGCCCCTCTCTCCACACGGCAAAATAATAAACCCTGTGAACCAAAACATGAAACCCTAAATTAATTACTCCATGCAACCGACTGCCATTCACTCACAAACACTCACGCAGCCCCCATTCAAGCATACGACCTACCCAGCTTCACGCACATGGTCAACAACGACATCACTCACCAACCAGAAACCCTAAACTACACGCATAACCCTCACGTAGCCAGCAGCCACTGCTCATTAACCCAATAATCCTTCAACAGCCACGAAATGGCCCTCAACGTGACCTGTCCATTGCCATAAGACAAGCAGCCCTTACTAAAGCAAAATCCACCCCCACTCAGCAGACAATCACAAAGCCATCACAACCCACAAGGCAGACGCACACACTGCCAATGAACCACAAGCCACTCGGCAACAACAATAAAACACAAACCCTTCACACCCGCTCGGCAGAGGCACAATGCGAGGCAACGAAAGAAAACAACAAACCAGTAAATCGGAAAAGTTACGGAGCATCAACCCTTCCGACAACCGTGTAACGCACTTGCAAGAGACGACTTAAGAGGTTAGACCTGATGGCACCTTTTTATTTATTCCCGTACTTTCTTTCCGTTAGTTATTATTATTTCTACGTATGCGTATTATAGTTTCATGTAAGTTGTGGCCATGTGATGAATGAAGTATGTGTTCTTTCTTGCGGTATATCGGATGGAAACCCGGACGTAAATTCCGTAGCCGAATCCGAATGGACGATAGTGCGGTCTGCAATCGGGATACAATGCCACATACCGGTTGAGAGACGCACATATTTCGTGTCATCCGATCTTATGTTTATTTGTTGTTTGTTAGAAATAGTATGTTACTTTTATGCATGATTAAGTAGTTTAGTATGTTATTTTTTATGCATGATTAGTTGATTATTTCCAAGCATGATTTAGTTATTTCTTTCATATTAGGAACTTGATTATGTCTCTTCTTCGTTTATGTCTAGATTATTATTTATGTACATTATCATGCTTAGCGATTTAATGTATGCATGAGATTGTGTGCCTGTCGTTATTCCGACTTACTTTTATGCATGCAAACTTAGATATATGTAGTATGCAAACTTAGATGTAGGTTGTTGTTGTGTAGACTCGCTTATATTATTACATAAATCTATTCATTACAAGTGGCATAAGTACGGGACCATTCCGAACCCAACGGTTTGAGGTCTTCCCTTGCGAGGGGTGAGTGCGGCCTTAAATCATTTTCCCAGTTCACACTGAGTGGCGACTCCATTTTATTTCTCCGGTTTAGTTCCCCCGTGGGCTACTTCGTACTCCCGACTAGGCCGCGAGCCTAGAACAGCGTCGTCGATTTCTGTGTTCTACACCTGTACACAGGACTGATGGATTCTATCTTGATACGCACTATATATCATGAGCATCATTCCACACCCAACGAACAGACGGAGGTCTGATCTAAATAGATCGGTGACGTTACTGTCATCAAAGTGTGGAGGATAGCTCATATATCCACTGTGGTATCTTAAGTCGAAGAACCACTATGCTCGCTCAACTCGAGAAGATTCCTATTAACGTTGGTGTACCATCTATTAGGAAATCTTAAGTGAGTCGTTCAGTGTTTATCAAATAAACATCTACATGTCTATACGAGTCTCCCAAGACTCATGGTTCATTGGGATAAACCATCAGACCAAGTCATGATATACGATATGTACTGGTCTCAACGGATTTTACTAACCGACCTGTGTTACTAAATCTTGACCATGAACTTTATTTAAGGATATGCAACTTATAATGACGCTTCCCAATGTCAATTACAAAACTACGTTGTAATTGTGCACTACATTGTAAATCCTAGGTCTTTGTCCAATATATACGTATCACTAAATCAAATTTAGTATCAATTTAATCATAATTAGATATCTAATCGTAATTAGATCGAATATGTATATAAAAGACAAGAGGTGTTACCATTAAATAAGTAATATTATGGAAAAAAGGCATTGGTTGTATTCATGAATCAGACATAAATACGATCTGGATTGGCACTCTGAGCACCAACCCTAACAGTAATGGCTGTGGATGCAACTGAACTGGGAGTCGATGGCACTGAGGGAGCCACAACTTTCGATGATCGAGACACTCCTTTCGGTGAGGTTCATATTGTCCAAGTCGAAGACTCATTCTTTTATTTTGTATTTTCTTGTAATTTCATCGATATGTAATTATTAACAATTATTTAGAAATATATTTCGTGAATACCAGTAAACCTTTTGAGTCTTTTAATTTTTAAATATCAATCTAACTCCTTCTTATCGGTGTTTTGAACGAGATATAATATTTAGTTTATTGTTACAAGGGTGAAGAAATTCCTCTATTAGGGTGAGGTGTCGGCTTGATACCGGTCGTATGGTCATCTTATCGACTCAGAAGAGGGATAGTTAGAAGCGTTAGCGACACAAGGCTTGGGCTAAGCTGTCTAAGGCCTGGTTGGGTGGGACTAGATCTGAGCCTTGGTTTCTTTAAATTATCGTGTGAGACATATTTTTTCTAATTAGCGTACTTTATTATGGGGTTGTCCCCAAGTCTTAGCCCAAATGAAACAACAAATCTCAACAAGCAAAAATCTTAAGAAATTCTAGATAAATAAGAAGCAAGGTAGTCTATATGTCCCCTAGTCATGGAGTAATCACTTGTCAAGTGGCTATTCTATGACTCTTAGTCTTCCAGGTCTACCTGTAGAAACATTTGAGATGCATAACGTTCCAGCTGTTTTGGATGGGTTTTCCTGATGATTTCTTTAGCTTATATGATCCTTATCCCACGACCTTCGTAACGACATATTGGCATTCTCATGTGGGTCCAAGCTTCTCATCTCTAGGTTCTTTAGTGTTTTGAAAGACTTTGTGTAGTACCCATTATCTTTTTTTGAAAGTTCGACGCCTTATATTTTTATTGAAGTGTTTGGCCATCCTTTTATGATGGGCGATGAGTCAAACCAATGTGTGTTCTCTTACTTCGTCAACGGTATCGAGGCTGAGGCTCATGAGTTTTCGATTGGAATCTTCTTCGAGCCACTGATAGTGTGGGGTGAGACGCTTCCTTCAGCCGGGATAACTGCTTCAGCTCTAAATGCTGGTGAGAATGGTGTTTCGCCAGTCGACGAACAAACTGTTGTTCGGTAAGACCATAACACTCATGGGAGCTCATCAGCCCATGCTCCTTTCAATTTCTCCAATCGTTTCTTCAATGTGCTGATAATAGTCTTGTTGGAAGATTCGGCCTCACCATTGATGGAGTTGGTGCTTGGAGTGCCAATCTGATTTATATATTTTATTATTTATTAATAAAATAACTACATTTTTCATTTCATACATCATTAATGGTATTGTCATTATGCGTATTAGATTGATGTATAGATATGCTAAGAATGACATCGACTTTAGAATTGTTTTGACACTGGGTGTAAACTATTCTTAATGTAAATATTCCTAGTCGTTGGTTTTAGAATACGGTCGAATTCCTATAACCTAGAAGACTGAAACATATCATATATTGGAATTGGAGTTCCAATGGTTTAACCCGATATACCATGTGTTTTGGAAACTCGTATAGACATATGGGTATTCATTGAAGCGAATACTGAATGACTCACATGTGATTCATAATAGTTGGAAGTACACACCACCGTCAATAGGAACCTCATCGAGTCGAGTAGCATATGTAATCATTTGACTATAAGATATCATTGATTTTATGTGAGATCCTCCATACTTTGATGCCATGTATGTCAGAAATCTTTCATGGTCTGGCCTCTAGATGTTCATTGGGTGTGGACCGATGCACTAAGTAATCAAGTGTAAAGAAAAATAGGATCCGTCGGCCCGTATATGTACCATAAGGGGTTTAGGTATCCATGTGAGTAAGTCACGATTCTTAAAGACTTTGGCCAAAGCCGATCACCTAGGGTGGATCGCATCAGTTGTAAAGAATCGTGGACATATCGACATGAGATGTGCGCCTTGGAAACTTGACGGTATATTCTATGTTTCTTAAGCACAACTCGGATAGCCTACGGTGGAAGGATTGTTAAACACATATGATTACCTCGACTTGTATAGTTTAGAAAGGTCGTTCGTTTTCTTCGCGAATTCGGAGGTGGCCGAATTGTGTACATATTAGCTAGGCTTATATGACGAACATGTCTAAACTTAGAGAGTCTCAATATGAAGTGTACTCGTTGAGCACTTGGGTAGCCGATTAATTTTGATAAAAGATAATATTCGATATTATAATTATCAACTAAGATAATCAAGTATTATTGGATAACATTGATTATTTACTTTGACCTAATTGGATTAATTGGATTAATTCAATAATTACACAATGACTTAATTGTAAAATCATAATTATCTCTACCATTTCAGGATATTATGGTAATTGTAAGTATGTAATAATAGGTGGTTTTGGCTTGATTTATTTGGATTAAATCAAAGTGGCAAACATTGAACTAATACATTTCCTAATCCTTGGCTTGATTTAATTGGATTAAATTAAAGTGGGAGACAATTGAGATTAGTTACACCTAATTATATATATTTGGATAAATTAGATTAAGCGCACTTAAAAGTTGATTATAACTTTTATTAATTAAAAATTGCTTAAGTTTTGCTATTAATAGCAAGCTTTAGGAATGTTTTAATTACAAGTACAAGAATAAGTATAAGCAAATTCTTAGAGAAATTAGCCTAAGTTAGAGAAGTGTTTAGAGAAGCTTGTGAGGTCTCTACAACATTTCATCTAGGAGAAATCAAGATTGGATCTTCAAGTGAAACTTGGTAGATTGGAAACAAGATTGGATCTTGGAGTCAAGCTTGCACACCTTGGAGGTTCTCCAATAATTTCAACAAAGGAGAAGTAGATTGGCTCTTGCATCAAGCTTATTAGGTAATGTTTGATATTCTCCTAAGCTATGTTCATTTGTGTATTAGATGCATGATCACATAGCTTAATGTTGAAATAAGGCTAATCAATTGTGTTAGGATACTTTAGAAGTATAAACACAACATGCCTATAATTTAGGTCAAAGATGTTCATGTTGGACATGGAACAATTAATAAGAGTTTGGAACTTTAGATTAAAGCTTAGAGCTATAGCTATCATTCTAGAATCACTTGACCACCTTTGGGTGACCTAGAATTATTCACGAGATATTTCTTATTGGGAATCTAATTTGGTTTGTGTATTGGATTCAAAATTTACGCAAATGCGTATTTAGAATAATTTTATATTTTTGTAAAAATATTTGATATTTTGAAAAACTTGATATTTATTCTATAACATTTTTTGAAGTTGGTTTTGAAATTAAAACTTAATTTTTGGTGTTTTTGAAGTGTTTAGGGAAGACTGGAAGCTATTAGGGTAATAGACCCTAAGTGCTTCAGCTCTCTGGAAATTTTCCAAAGAGCTGAAGCTTTGTTTTGAACAAAGCATGTGGAAAACAAAAATAATAATAATTTATTGTTTGTGCGCACAGTGCGTGCATGCACTGTAGCACGCGCGTACACGCTGCGTGCGCGGGAATTTTATTTTCACTGGTTCTGGAGCTTCTTGACTCCGATTCAGCCCCGGTTTTTCTTATACTCTCGTAATGGAATATAGTATTTCATTAAATAATTTAAAATTATACCCATACTTGATTTCCATGGGTTAGACCCATTTCACTGCCTGGGGCACCGATCCGACCCTAGGGGTTCCACAACTGCCCCAACAACCATTAGCTTGTGGAAAGCATGGTGTGGCGAAACTGAGCTTGATCCCCCAATTTCTGCAGAAGTTTTGAAAGTGATGGCTAATGAATTTTGAACAATTATCAAATAATATTTCCCTGGGCAGCCCGAACCAATAGATGATGTGTTTCCAAATGAAAGTTTGTACTTCGTTGTCTCGTTTCTTGGCAAACGCCTCTACTTCAATCCACTTGGAGTACTAGTCTGTGAGTGCAAGCATGTAGACTCGTTGACCCGGAGCAGTTGAGAGTTTTCCTATGATATCCATGCCTCATTTCATGAATGGTCAATGTGATAGAAAGAGATTGAGTCTTTCCGGTGGCACGTATGAGATTGGGACTAACCTCTCACATTTTTCACATCTATGGGTGATATATGTTCCGTCGGATCACATGGTAGGCAAATAGTACCCTATTGTGTAGGCTCGGCATATCAAGCTTCTTCCCTCAGAGTTGTCCCCACATTCACCTTCATGCAGCTCAGTTAACACGTATTGGGCTTCTTCGAGAGTAACACATTTGAGGTAGGGCCCAAAATACGATCTTTTCAGGAGCTAATCACCATATAAAGTGAACCTTGCAGCTTGGCGTTGATTTTTCGAATCCTCGGCTTTGTCCTACGAGAGTATGTCGTCTTGTAGATATTTCATGAGCGGTGTCATCCATGAGTCGACCGTGGTAACTGAGGTGATGTCTTTGGCTTCTTCCTTCCAGATGGCTGGCCATTGTAAGTACACCATTGGAATGGATTGAGGCTTGTCACCTTGCATGTTCGATCTGAGAGTGGCTAGGGCATCCGCATGGGAGTTCTCGGCCCTAGGGACTTGTGAAATTGTAAATTCCTCAAATATCGTCTGGAGCTCTTTCACATTTTGTAGGTAAGTGGTCATCTGCGGATCTCTTGCTTGTTATGATCCTTGGATTTGGTTGATGTTGAGTTGAGAGTCTGATTGAACTTTAATCTTCTCTATTTTGAGGTCTTTAACCAATGTTAGTCCAGCGATCAAAGCTGTGTACTCAGCTTCGTTGTTGGTGACTTTGAAGCCACCTTGATTGATTGTTATAGCGTGTCTCTTTCATGGGTGGTGATTACAAGTCCCAGTCAATCGTAATTTTCCAAGTTGCTATCGGCTGGACACACTCAATTTTCATATAGGCTCGGGCTTAAAGATTGGGGGAGAAGTCAGCCACGAAATCTGCAAATGTGTGAGACTTGATCGCGGTTCGAGGCTGGTAAGTTATATCATGTTCTCCTAGCTCCACTGCCCACTTGACTAGCCTTCCGGAGAGGTCGAGCTTGTGGGGTATGTTTCTAATGAGATATATGGTGTAGATTGTGATTAGGTATACTTGGAAGTAGGGGAGTAATTTCCAACCTATTGTTATCAAGGCAAGTATAAGCTTCTCCATATGTGAATAGCGAGTCTCTGCATCGAGTAGAGCTTTACTCACAAGGTAGATCATGAGTTGAGATCATTCTTCTTCTTGGACCAGGATGGCACTGACAACCTATTTAGACATCCTCAAATAGACGTAAAGTCTCTCTTTGTTGACTGGCTTGGAGAGGAGCGGTAGGGTGGTTAGGTACTTCTTGAGTTCCTTTAAGGCTTCTTCGCATGCTAGAGTCCATATGAAGTCCTTCGCTTTTTTGAGGACGGAGAAGAATGGGAAGCATTTGTCTGTGGACTTGGAGATGAACCTGTTCAGAGCTGCTACCCTACATGCGAATCACATGACATCTTTCAGGCATGTGGGGAAGATGATATCTAGAATGGACCTGATCTGATCTGGATTGGCTTCTATTTTTCGCTAAGTGACCATGTAGCCTAGGAATTCGCCAGACGCAACATCGTAAACACATTTAGGGTTCAGCTTCATGCCATACTTTCGCATTATATCGAAAGCCTAACTCCAGTGCTCTAGGTGCTGCTCGGCTTTCAGTGACTTAACCAATATATAGTCGATATACACTTCCATCGTTTTTCCTATCTGTTCGGAAAATTTTTTGTTGACAAGGCGCTTGTATGTGGCCTCGGCATTCTAAAGTCCGAATGGCATTACCTTCTAGTAGTAGGTTCCTCTGTTGGTGATGAAGGTCGTATTCTCTTGATAATTTCAGTGCATAAGGATTCGATTGTAGCCTGAGTAGGCATCCATGAAGCTTAATAACTTATGTTTGGTTGTAGCATCGACCATTGAATCAATATGGGGTAAGAGGAAATAATCTTTGGGGACAGCCTTATTCAAATCTGTAAAGTTGATGCAGACTCGCCATTTCCCTTTCTTTTCGAACTATCAAGACATTGGCAAGCCACTCGGGATACTGGACTTATTTGATGGCCCAATTTTCTAGAAGCTTTTGGACCTCTTCGTCAATGATTCAGTTTCTTTCCAGGGTGAATTTCCTCATTTTATGTTTTATCGGTGGGGTCTTCTATGTCTACGTGGAGCTCGAGTGTCATCATCTCGAGATATATCCCATTCATATCTTCATACGATCACGCGAAATAATCGTTTCGCTCCATGAGAAAATTGATCAAATTTTCCGCAGCTTGGGTTCAAGGTGAGCCCCGATTTGGGATTTGTGGTCCGCAAGCTATGAGTGAATCTGAACCTCGTCAAGTTCTTCGATAATGGGCTGATCCGGTTTGGTCTAACGAGGCCCTTTATGTAATTACTATACTGAGGTAGACTTGGCCTTCAAGGTCGTCTGATAACAGCTCAATGAGGCAAGTTGGACTCCCTGGATTTCTTGTACGCCCCACTTAGTGAGAAAATTCAACACTTTATGATAGGTGGATGAGACCACCCTCATATCATGAATCTATAGGCGACCGACTATCAAGTTATAGGTTGAGGGACAATTTAGGACCAGAGATGTTGTTAGCTTGTTGACCAATCCAATGTATACCGAGAGTGATATTTCTCCCAATTTGAACTTATGTTCCCCACTAAACCCAATCAATACTGTTGATCATCGATCGATCTTGTCCAATTTTATGCCCATGTCAGTTAGGGTAGTGGTGAAGATGATGTTGGCTGAAGATATGATGTCTACTAGTACCCACTTGATCATGAAATTTGCTACTTGTAATGAGATCAATAGGGCATCATGATGAATGTTCGTCTGGCTTGAACTCCTATCGTCGGTGAACTCGATAGTAAGATTGGTAAACGCCTCTTCAGATGACTTTGTAGGCTGGGACGTTCCAACTACATCTTCTCTTGCATATCGTTTGGCGGCTGAGTAAGAGACGTCGCTGATTTCAGATCCGTCTGAGATGAGGTTCACAGTGTTGTTAACTGGTGGTAGTGGTGGGGGGGTCGTCTCCTTGTTCGCCTCTTTCGTCCCTTCAGGCCATTGTAGCCTTGCTCTTCTCTATAAGCAGATCTTTTAGATATCCTTTGTTCAGCAGTTCTAGAACCTTCAACCTTGAGGCAACACAGTCGGCTGTCGTGTGCCCATAGTCCCGGTGGAACTCACACTATTTGCTCGTGTCCTTCTTTAAAGATCAATCCCTAGAGCTTGCGGGTCATCTCACTTTATTTCCCATCTTCTTGAGGACCGAGACCAGTTCACTGGGGGATACGTTAAAGTTGTTGTCTGAGAGCCTTGGCCTGTTTGGCGATGACCGGTTCTGAACCCTGTAGGATAAGGGTCGACGTTCGTAATCCCGAATAGGTGGACGGTGTTCTCTCCTTTGCGAAGCCTTCCTGTCTACTGGTTCTGGAGCCATGTCAACATAGTCTATGGGCCGCTGGGGGTGATGAGTATTAAAAGTGTACACTTAATCAAAGAGGAACTAATTATTTTACACTTAAAATTTCTTTAACTCATTTAATTTAGTACATTTGTTAAATAATAACTATATTTATGTTTTATTGTGATTTTTATTTATTGTATAGGTAAAATACTGTTTTGGAAGCTTAACAGGAAAAATTGATATGAAATCTAAATTCCAGGACCTAGAAAACTCAAAAAGAGCATGACAACTAGATTCAATTCGGACTTGGAAAACATTCACCGTGTTTAAATTGGCAGCAAAATGAGTTTATGATGTATTTACCAACACATATATTTTATAATTATTATTATTATTATTATTATTATTATTATTATTTATAATATATTTTGGATGACCCAAAATCTTTATATATAAAATCTTTATATATATTATATTTGAGGTCTCACCAAGATTATATATATATATATATATATATATATATATATAATATTATAATATATTAATATATTAATTAAAAAATAATAATAATAATAATTGCTTTCCACCGAAATCCACCTTTCGGTGGAAAGCAATTGCATGCTTGCAATTTACAAGCAAAAGATGCTCAACACCTCATTTCTTCAACATCATTTATAGGTTTCTCTCTGAAATTTTGTGAAAGGTTTCAGCTCCTGTGTGTTTTATTTTTTAAGTTTTCTTGTAATTTTTTTCCTTTCACTAATAAAATTGTGAGTGGTTTTATTCAAATCATGAGTAGCTCGTCCTGCTGGGGTAAATGATGATGCTTTTAATATAAAATATAGATTAATCTTATTTATATTATAATATATAAATTGTAATATAATGATTAATATTTAATTTAAATCTGGATTAATTTTTGACAAATTTTGTTACTACTTATATGGCTTATTTTATTTATTTGGCATAATTGAGTACCTGACTAGACTTGTTATCGACAAATGTTATCACCGCCTTTATGGCTGATTTTATATGTTTTGGCATAATTAATTCATAAAATAAATTAACTGGGTAATAATAACAAATTATATATTATAAAAAGTAATATTTCTATATTTGAAATATTAAAAGTGGATCCACTAATCCAGTATTTTATTTTATTGTTGCAGTTTAATTTAAAATTTTCAATCATTTCAAACAATTCACTCTTTTTATTTTTATACGAATTATTATTTTATCTTATTAAATTTATTCTCTGTGGATCGACCTCAGACTTATCGTGTTATTTTATTACTTCGACGCTATTATACTTGGGAGTAAAGAACCACTTTATGAGTGTGTCAAGTTTTTGGCGCCGTTGTTGGGGAATATAATTTAATAGATATAATAGTAATTTAACATCCTTGTATTTTTTATTTTTTTTGTATTTCCTTTATTTTATTTATTTTCTACATCTCATTTTTTATTTTATTTTTTTGCATTTGGGTAGATCAAGATGTCATGATTGATCCTAAATGAATCATGAACACAGAAACCTCATATATAGACAAACCATGTACTTGATTCTTCAAGGTTACAGGAGAGAGAAATCTCAATTAAAAGGAATCTTGCATTTTGCTCAAGAATTTCTTGAACCATCCTTATCTAGAGATTATTTCATAATTTTTTGTGAGAACCTAATTCGAGAAATACAATTGAATGTGAATTGACAAGAATCAGATGAAGTTTTTGGGATCTAATCATTATAATTTTTTTCTTGTCATTTATTTTTATTTTATTTTTTCTTTTACTTGTTTATCATTATTATTATTTTTTCTTTTTGTAAGTATTGCATTTGCATATTTAAATTTTAGTATATAGTCTGCATTTAGGTTGCATGAGACAATGATCTCGATCATCTATCGGTAGATTGAATATAGAGTCTTCATCATCTTCATCGTCAGTCAAAATGGCCGAGAACCAAAATGAAAACCCACATGTCCGAAATGAAAATCTAGTTGATCAGGTAGAAAACGAGTCTCAGCATGACGTTCTTAATCATCCAAAGACACTTAGAGAATTCATGAATCCCACTAGGACATGATCACTATATGTATTGTTTCCCCCCAGATGCATCACATTTCAATTTTAAACTAGGTATCATCCAACTTTTACCCATATTCCACGATCTTGAATCTGAACATGAGATGATTTGGTAGAGCAATTTCTGAAAAAAATCCTTTTTCCCTCACAAGACAAACTCCTTTAAGAGGAGAATCATAACTTTCACACAAAAGTCGGGGGAAACACTTTACCAATATTGAGAGAGATTAAAAAAATGTTAAATATTTGTCCACATCACAGGTTTGAAACATGGAGGTTGGTTTCCTACTTATATGAGGGCCCAAGGTCGACAAATAGTGGAAATGATGTGTAATGGTGAGTTTAGGGACAAAAATCCTGAAGATGCACTAGATTACCTAGAACACATAACAGAGATGAACAACAATGGGACACACAGTTGGCACTTATAAGTCGTATGTAAAACCACAGTCATCTGGTAGAAGTATGTTTAGCCTTAGGGAAGACCATGACCTTTCTGCTAAATATGCATCTCTAGCTAAAAAAATTGAGGCATTAGAAATGAAGAAGAGTAATCATATCAAGTCAATTCAAGAAGTCACATGTAAAATATGTAATTCAAATGAACATGTCATACAAATTTGCCCAACCTTTCTAGCCTTGCAAAAATGTCTCCATGATAAAGTCAGTTCCATAAACACCTTCAAGAGACCAAATCCAAACCCATACTCTCAAACCTATAACCTCTCTAGGTACACCAAAATTTTCAAAATTCAATTGGAGAAATGATAACCAAGCACAACCATCATAGCAACCTCTCTAGGTACACCAAAATTTCCAAAATTCTCAGAATTATGCACTATATGTCCCACCGCCTAAGAGAACCCTTGAGGATACTTTACATGCATTCATTGAGAAACATGAAGTCATCAATAACCAAAATGTGCAAACATTGATTGATTTGACATATACTTTCTCCAAAATCACATTTGCATTGACCATTAATGAGAAAGGTAAGTTTCCTGCACAACCACAGCCAAACCACAAGAGTCATCAAAACCCTCACGAATGTAGTTCTGGTAGTCAACACATAGACCAAGTCAAATCTGTTACTACTTTTTACAATGGTAAGGTCATGCACAAACCTATTCTTGAACCTCATAAAGTTGAAAAATAAAGCAGATTCAGAGGGTAAGGAATGGGTTGGTGAACCATTACCTATCGTTGATGATAATCATTTTCTCATGCACCTCCATTTCCTCAAGCATTGAAAACAAAGAAATTGAACCATTCCTCATAAATATATGAAATATTCAAACAGTTGAAGGTCAATATTCCTTTGTTAGATTCCATCAAACAGATACCATTTTATGCCAAATTTCTAAAAGACTTGTGCACCGTTAAAAGAAAACATCAGGTAAGAAATAAAGTTTTTCTAGCTGAACAGGTAAGTTTCATTCTCTCAACCGATAATGCATTGAAATACAAAGACCGTGGTTGTCCAACTATTTCATCTATTATTGGAAATCCCAAAATTGAAAATGCATTGCTTGACCTTGGAGCTAGTGTCAATTTGCTTCCATTTTTTATTTACCAACAACTTAATATTGGCGAGTTAAAACCAACTTCAACTACTCTTTTACTTTATGATAGATCAGTTAAGGTACTGAAAGGAATTGCGAAAAATGTGTTATTACAAGTCGATAAATTCATATATCATGTGGATTTTATTATCTTGGAAACATAACCTGTAGCAAATAATTACAAGCCAGTTCTTGTAATACTTGGTCGTCCATTTTTAGCAACAACTAATGCTTTAATTAATTATAGGAATAGAATCATGAATTCGTCATTTGCCAATATGACGTTAGAGATTAATGTTTTTAATAGGTGTAAGTAATCATACGATGAGGACTGTGAAAATGAGAACATGGAACTAATTGAACCAATTTTGGAAGAACATTTACAAGGGAGTGAATCTGACCATATGGAAATCTGTACAGCTAATTTTCTTAAATTAAGTACGCAATTAGATTCAGATATTTCTAATAATTTTTCTTTACTTGATTCTACACAGATACTAGATGACGATGGAGGGAAATAAAATTTTGAGGAATTATGAACACTTGAAGAAGAGAAATATTAAGAAGCACCCAAATTAGAATTAAAGACTTTGTCTGAAGGATTGAAATATACATTTCTTGGAGATAAACAAACTTACCCTGCGGTAATTTCTTCTTCTCTTACAAGTGATCCAGAAGGTAAGTTGTTAAATATATTGAGATAACATAAACAGTGAATTGGATGGACTTTAAAAGATATAAAAGACATTAATCCTTTATAATGCACACGCATAATACATTTCAAAGATAATGTCAGGACACGTCGACCACCTAAGAAAATGTTAAATCTATACAAGAAATAAGTGGTTAAAATATGAGTCCTTAAATTTCTTAATTAATTCATCTCTTACATACCTGGTTTGGAGAAAAACATATATGCTAAGAAACAGAGAGCTAAACAATTAGGTGTTTGTTATAAATGCGCATGTTGGACAGGCAACACTCGTTGTCGTTCTTTAGGAATGATGTCGAATAATTGCGAAGAAAAATTCAATCCATTAGAGATTGCTTGAGTAATGAGTCATTAGATAATATATCATTGACTCTTGAGACGCATCCTAATGGATTTAACAGATTGATTCAACTTACATACATAATTTCAAAAAGAAAGACAACAATATAGTCTCATGAATATGACTTTAAAAGACCCTGTTGCCAATTTATAAGAAAACTGGATGAGAGGCATATCTTCGACCCATAGAGGGCGTTCAAACCATTATTGGATGTAAAACCAGAGGAAGATGTGACCCACAGTCACAAATACCAGTACATATTGTTTCAATTTATTGCTTTGATTTCCTTTACTTTAATTTAATGTTTTGATTTCCTCTACTTCTGCCGACAGTATCTAAACTTTTTGACTTTCACGATCTATTTTATTGTTCATCTGACAATTGTCATTTTATAGGTATTTAATATATTTATTACTACCATTTCAGGATCCATAAATACAGCTCGTCATTACTCTATTCGACACATCTAGATAAGAAAGAGAACAAAAATGGAGAAAACTTCAAGACGACGAGTCACTAATATCTGTGTGTTTTGTTGAACTAGCTCTAGAACTAAACCATAAATTGTTGAAGCTGCAAAAGAATTGGGTAAAGTTATGGTGGAAAGAAACATGCACTTAGTATATGACGGTGACAATCTTGGATTGATGAGATATATTTCAAAGGTCGTACAAGAAGGTGGCACTCAAGTTTTGGGGATCATTCCAAAACCTTTGGCAGACGAAAACCTCATTGGAAAATAAAATGGAGAAGAATACATTGTCTCAGGTATGTCTGAAAGACTTACTTAAATGATTAATCATGTTGACGCTTTTATTGCTTTACCAGGTGGGCACGTTGGAAGAAATATTCATAGTTGCGTTAAAGGCGAACTAGAACATTCACCGAAAACCCATTGGATTACTTAATGTTGATCTTTTTTTTTTATTTCCTTTTATATTTCTTGAGGATGCCAAAATACATAAGTTCATTTCGAAACCGGTAAAAGATATCGTCATAACTGCAAGAAAATATGATGAATTAATTGACCAACTCTTAGCTAATGAACAAAAAATCGACCCAATTTTTGCCAAGTTGAACTGGTCTGATAACGATCGTGGCAAGAAGCATAGAATGGATTTGAATCTTAATCTGTAATTTTTTCTTTTAAATAGTCGTAGATTGTCAATTCTACACTAACCATGTGATGTCTTCTAAACTCTACTTCTTTTTATTCAGACATTTGAGACAATGTCTCAATTTGGTTGGGGGAAGAGATAATTGACTAGATAGTTTTTATTTTTATGTTTCATTGTTGTATTTTTCTTTCAAAAATAAAAATATTTTCATTTTTATGTTGTTATTTTATGTAAATTAAAAGAGTTTTTATGTTGTTTTTGTTTTGTTGTTATTTAGTGTGTAAGAAAAATATTTTGTGTTGATTTTTTTTGTTTTAAAAATAAAATAAAATTTACACACAAACCAATAATAAATTTTTGACTAACTAAGAGGAATTGTTATTCAGAGATGGTTGTGTAAGGAGTTTTCTCTCATGAGACACATCTCAATGTAATTCGTAACAAGTTATATTTGTTCATTTCTTTTTGAATCATTTAAATTTATAAATTCTCAATAATATTGATTAAATTTGATATTCTTATTCTCATTTGACAGATATTACTAACATACACGATAACATATAATCATGGGTTGTAAGTGAAAATTTTGTAATATTATGTTCTCTAGTTTGTTGGAGGTAGCACCTAAAGGCAGTGGAATTTATGTTTTTATTAAAAAAAACTAACAATGTTTTTACTTAGTAACTGGACATTTTGCCTCTGTAATCAATGATTGTTCGCGTAAAACGGTAGAACTTGAGTTAGTTTTAAAAAATGAAAATAATAATCAAGCTTTTACTTAGTAACCGGACATCTTGCCTCAGTAAGTAGTGATTATTCGCGTAAAATGGTAGAGCTTGAGTTGTTTTAAAAAAATAATGCGAATAAGTTCGATTTTGTAGCCCCTCTAACTCGAGCAATTAAGTTTGTATTGGTGTTTTAATACTTAGTGTCATAAGATCAACTGGTCTGTGAGTCACTGACCCAAAACTCGTTACATGGGTTAAAGAGAATGCTTAAGGAAATCAGACACTTCTTCTTTTTAACATCCGATATCCAAGCAATTAAGTTTGTAGGGGTGTCTTAACACATAGTGCCCCTAAAGCCAACTGGTTTGAGAGTCAGTGACCCAAAGCTCGTTACAAGGATTGAAGATGTATTATATTTTTTTTTTAAAAAATATCTTTATATTTATAAATAAACTTCCATTGCCAAAAAAGTGTGAACTTTAATATAATTTTAGGACAAAAATATTACTCTCTTTTCAACAAGACCCATGAATATTAGGGGTGGGTATCGGATCAGATCGGATCCGATCCGATCCGATTAGCAAATCCGATCGAATCGAGTTGGTCCGGTTCGACGGATTTCGGAAATTTTTTTTATTTATTTAATATGCAAAACGACGTCGTTACATATTAAAAAAAAAAAAATTTGAATTATTTCGAATCGGATTTTATCCGATCCAATCCGATCCGCTCTATTTTTTTGACTCAAACCCACCGAATTCGGATCGGATCGGACCAATCCGATCTGAAATATGATGATTTCGGATCGATTCGATCCGATTCGAATTCGGATCAAACCAATCCGATCGGATCGAGTTCGATAAGATGATTCGATCCGAACGAATCAAACAGCCCTGGGCATTTTGGATCGGATCGGATCGGATTCGGATTCGGTCCGATCCGATCCGAATCCGATAATGCCCACCCCTAATGAATATTGTGGGCACAATAAATTGATTAATACCTTTGTTTTATATGTGTATGGAAGAAGGGTAAAAAGTACAGGAGAATTTACTTATTTGATTATTTAGAAAGAAAGAAAACAATTATTAACTTGGATGATAAATTTTTTTTTAAAAGTTTTCGCTTAAATTACTAGGGACTGGTAATAAGCGTACACTTAATAAAATAGAAACTAATCATTTTACACTTATAATTTCATTAAGCCCCTTAATTTAGCACATCTGTTAAATAATAATTATATTTATGTTTTATTGTGATTTTTATTTAATGTGTAGGTAAAATACTGCTTCAGAAGCTCAACAGAAAAAATGGATATGAAATCTGAATTTCATGACCTAGAAAACCTAAAAAGAGCTTGACAGTTAGATTTAATTCGGACTTGGAAAACATTTATCGTGTTTAGATTGATAACAAAATGAGTTTTTAATATATTTACCCACACATATATTATTGTTATTATTATTATAATATACATTTATATAATATATATAATATATTTTGGAGGACCCACCAAAATTTTATATATATTATATTGAGGGTTCCATCAAGATTTTTTTATATATATAATATATTAATTAAAAATAATAATTGATTTCCACCTTTCGGTGGAAAGCAATTGCATGGTTGCAAATTGAAAGCTCGGCTTGCAATTTGCAAGCAAGAGGTGTCTAGCACCTCTATAAATACAGGTGTTCCGCACCTCATTTCTTCAACATCCTTCATAGGTTTCTCTTTGAATTTTTGTGGGGTTTCAGCTCTTATGTGTTTTATTTTTATATTTTCTTGTAATTTTTTTATTTCAGTAATAAAATTATGAGTGTTTTTATTCAAATTATGAGTAGCTAATTTCGTCATACTGAGGTAAAATGTGAAGTTTTTAATATAAAAATATAGATTAATCTTATTTATATATAATATATAAATTGTAATCTAATTATTAATAATTAATTTAAATCTGGATTAATTATCGACAAACTTTGTTACCGCTTATATGACTGATTTTATTTATTTGGCATAATTGAGTACCTGACTGGACTTGTTATAGACAAATATTATCATCGTCTTTATGGCTGATTTTATATGTTTTGACATAATTAATACTTGAAATAATTAACTCGGTAATAATAACAAATTATATATTATAAAATATAAGATTTCTATATTTGAATTATTAAAAGTGGATCCCATAACCCCGGTATTTTATTTTATTGTTGCAGTTTAATTTAAAATTTTCAATCATTTCAAACAATTCTTTTTTTATTTTACACAAATTATTATTTTATCTTATTAAATATATTCCATGTGGATCGATCCCGGACTTACCGGGTTATTTTATTACTTCAACACTATTATAATTGAGAGTAAAGAATCACTTTATGAGTGTGTCAGAAGGATTCGGGGTTTTCTCTCTATGATGGATGGTGGAACTCTCTCGCTTTATGTTCCTCTTGTCCTCTTCCTATCTAATCTCAATTTGAGCTTGTGCCAAGGCATGGTCCATGGTGTAGCATTGGAACTTCGTTAGCTTCTTATAAAGCCCATTATCTATGAGCAGACATTCCTGAAGGCTTCTATGACAGTTGGCTGGTGGAGATCTAGTATCGATATCATTTCCTTGTTGAAACGAGCCATATAGCTTCGTAGAGATTCTCCATTCCGCTGCTGGATTGCATTGAGGTCGTCCGTGATTTTCTCAAGCTTATAGGAGCTTGCAAAGTGCTCCACGAATTTGTCTTCCAACTCTTGATATGATCTGATAGACCGGTAAGAGAGGTTGATAAACCAAGTGAGTGTTGAGCCTGCTAGTGTCTCTCTAAACCGTCTACACATTCCAGCTTCCCATTGGTGTGGAGCTAGGGCCGTAGATACCATCTTATACTTGTAGTGGACAATATAGTCATCTGGGTCTGTGGATCTGTCATATAGCCTCATATCTGGGGGGCTAAACTTTCATGGGATTTCTACAGAAGTGATAGTCTCCAGGAAACGAGTGTCCGAAATTATCCCAGCCCGACTCTTCCTTACTGGTAGTCTCACCCCTAGTAGGTTGTAGAGAATTGCTTATTTGAACTCCTGCATCTTTTTGCGCATGGTGGAGGTGACTTGTTGTGTTGGATCCATAAGTGGGATATGGTGACCTGTTTGCTGGCTCTGAGGGTGGTCGTCTAGTGGTGGACCGTCGCCAGCCGCGTCGTTGAATGCCACTAAGATGTTAGTCAGAATGATGAGGTCACTGGATTGATCATGGGTTTCACGCTGTTGGGAGGACGAAGCAATCTGCTTCTAGAGATTTATGTCGGTGCTTCGCATTATGAGGTTTTCCTCCTCCAATGCTCTCAATCGTTCTTGAAGGGCGGCCAACTGTCCAGCCACTGTGTCTGGTGTGTTTTCACTACTTGAAGCCGTCTGTGTTGGTGTGTTTGTGAGGATCGTGGATTGGGGGATCTTTGTTTGCTTATAAATCACTGGGGCCCCACAGTGGGCGCCGAATTGTAGACGCTGAATTTCACTTTCGGCCTACAATAGAGATTTGTATAATAGGGCGTCTGCGATCCTGCAATACAAAGACAAATGAGCACAAAGTATCTACCCACTAGTGTGGTGGATGCCGTAGGCACTTCGATGCTCAAGTTAGTTAAGAAGACGAGCGGAAAGAGAAGAAAGAACAAAGTTTAGGATTACCTTGATCTTCGCAGGATGAATGCCATGAGGGCGGTATGCTGGTGTTTAGGGGTGATATGCACTTTGAGAACTCAAGCATGAGAACCAAAACTTTAATTAATCAAATATTTTAACCCCCTCTCTTTTTATAGGTTGTGGAGTGGCCTTCAAGTTGGATTATGATTCCTCGGGTTAATTTGATTCCAATCCTCTTAGCAGAGGGTAGTAGAGTTGAGACTGTATTAGGAGTGCCTAGATATTCGGGATTAGGCACAATCCTTATGGCGTTCAGATTACACTATCGGGTTTTTAGGTAGTTCGTCATAATCCAAATACTCAGTTTCCTCATTAAGGAGGGACTAGGAAGTAAATTGTCCTGTTATTATCGAATGAGACATTAAGTAATATGATTAGGATCTTGTTGAAATATTTATAAGTCGTATGGGCTCTTAGAAGCCTTTAGGCCGTACGAGCTTCTTCTCTTAGGGTGACCGGTGCAATCACACGCGTATAACGCAAGCGCACGTATCGTTCAAGTAATATAAAAATATCGATCCCACGAGGACTTAATTCCTACTATTGTTATTAATTGTTGATTCTATTTATTTACAGGTATCTAATTAGATGGAGAAGAGAATGATTGCTTGATTGGTTGGTTGAATGTGGATTTGCTAAATAAATAAATAAATAAAAATACTAAGAAAATAACAAAAGACACAAAATACCTAGGGTCGTGATTCCACACAATATTATTAAGATGAATTGATTCTCTTATAAATGTGTAATAAATTAATTTGCTAACCTGGAACACGAAGTTATGCAAAAGCCTCTGTCGATTGTCAGATGCAAATACCCAAATAACCCAATTAATCATATGTCTATGCTAACCGAATTATCTGAATTCATTAAGTTCAAGTTCCAATTATGACTACCCACGCCCGACAGGTATATGTCTATCCTGTAAGGAAATCTATTAAAGGGTTATCTATCATCAAGGAAGATCGTGAGCTATTGAATCTAAGGCTAAAACCTTAAATCCATTTTCCAAGTTCATTTTAAGTTTACCATATCAATCTTATTGGTGATCAGGCAACAATAAGCATTAAACTTAAGACTCAATAAACAAACTAAAGAATTACCCATAATATAATTAAATCAATTATTAAGTATGTGAATATTGTGTTTCATCACTTCCCTAGAATAAAAATAAATGATGGGGGTTAGAGGATCCATTTTTAGAAATCTCAATTATTATAATATAGAAATTGCTAGTATTACCCAATTAAGTTGAACCAGCCATAAATGCGGTGTTATTATTTATCCATAAACCACCATATAGGCGGTGATCATCTGTCACCTAAAGACCGTCCTATAAGCGGTGTCACATTATGTTACATAATTAAAACCAGCCATTAAGGCGGTATCAACTTTTAATCCATATTAAATTACAATTTCCATATTAACTTACAATTTCCATATTATAATTAAAGTGAGATTAATCTACCTTTACTATTTCTAATTTAGAAATCTCTCTTATTATAATATATAAATCTGCGTGATAATTACCAACCAGACATATAGGCGGTATCCTGATTAAATCAAATTTATAATTAATTACCAACCGACCAATATGGCGGTATCCAATTTAGTCAGGTTAAAACCCATTTATAAATAATTACCAACCGGCCAATATAGCGGTATCCTCATTAAGTCAGGTTTTAACTAGTTTATATATTATAACTAAAGGAGATTAATCTAAATTATGATAGTGAAAATCTTCACCCTTCCCCAGCAGTAAATTAACTACTGAACATAAAAGAAAAGAAAAGAAAAGAAAAGAAAATTAATCACTGAAAGTAAAAGTGCATAATTAAAATTACTGAAATTAAAAGTGCTGAAAGTAAAGTACTGAAAAGTAAAAGTGTTGAAAGTAAAAGTGCTGAAAGTAAAGTACTGAAAAGTAAAAATACTGAAATTAAAATTAAAAGTAAAAATACATATTTAAAATATTAAAAATATTTACAAAATAGATGCAATCCTTTTAAATCCTAGAAAGACCCAAAGGAAAGCACACCAAATGAAATGAAATCGTCCTGAATTTATAGGGAAAAATTGGCTTAGCGCGTCGCGATGCGTGGTCATTGCGCGTAGCGACGCGCCACGTGTCGCACGAAGATTGGCTACTTTGATTCTTATCTGATGACGTGGCGATAAGGAATCTGTTGGCCCAATGTAGGACACAGAAATCAGCGACACTATTCTAGGCTCGCGGCCCGGTCGGGAGTACGGAGTAGCCCGCGGGGGACTAAACCGGAGAAATAAAATGGAGTCACCACCCAGTGTGAACTGAGAAATGATTTAAGGCCGCACTCACCCCTCGCAAGGGAAGACCTCAAACCGTTGGGTTCAGAATGGTCCCTTACTTATGTCAATTGTAATGAAAGGATTTATGCGATAATATAACCAAGTCTCATACAACACATGCAAGAATGTTTCCCAAGCGGTATGTGGAGTTGTATCCAAAGTACATACCGCACTACCGTCCATTCGTATTCGGCTACGAAATTTATGTATGGGTTTCCATCCGATATACCGCAAGGGATAACACGCAATCATTAACACAACGCAATCATTAACCCAATGTTGACATACATGAACTATGATAATGCATATAACCATAAATAACCGAAGAGACAAACATGCGAAATAACAAGGAAGATAAATAACACAAAACGAAAATGCGGAACAATAAAACAACAATAAATGTAAATTAAACACGAAATAATAAAAGACTAATAATACGAAATAAATAAGGAATAATAAATATGTGGCCAAATGATTTGGGCGTTTTCAAAGTAGGACTTCGCATGCCCGGTTGGACGTATTCCACGTCCAACCAAGCATGCCGTTTCTAGGACGACAAAATAAAATATAATAAAGGGTGCCCTCAGGTCTTACCTTTTAAGTCGCTTCTTGGGAGTGCGTTGGGACGTCACCGGAAGGGTTAGTGTTTCCGCTGTTTTCACTGGTTCGCTGTTTCTGCTCGCTATTTTCTCTGATATCACTATTTAGGGACTGTTTTATTCACTGGTTGTTTCGGTTGATGGGCAATTTGTGGCTTAAGGTTTGTGTCTGTTTGTGATTCACTTGTATGAGGCTGCTTACTCACGTCCAGATGGCTTCACGTTAGCTCTTCATGTCCACGCTCATCAGTGGTTCCACTCATCCAAGGCGTCTCGTTGCTGGCTTGGCCCACGTTGATCACTAGTTCCACTCATCACTTGTTGCTTGCTTTCTTTTCTTTGTTTTAGTCGGTCAATGGAGGCTTGGTCGAAAGGGTTTGTTGCTGTGTGTGAGTTGTTGGTTTGTTGGGCAGTTAATGAAGTTCACATGGAGGGCGTCTGTTAGCAGTGTGTGCATATGCAAGGTCTGTGTGTGGACTGGTTAGGGCTGTGAATGACGTGAGTTAGGGTTTGTTTGTTGGTGGGGTAAGAGAGGAGGAATGGAGAGGTGAGAGAGGGTGAAGAAAGGGTGAAAAGAGGGACTTGTTGAGTGAGGATGTGTCTAGATTAGGGTTCTTGTGGTTCAAAGCCGAGTTAGTGAGGGATAATGAGGCGTTGTGCTGGGGTTTATTTTTTTAGAGAGAGAGAGGCGTTATGGAGAGGGACTATTAGGGTTTGCCGAGATGAGGGAAGAAAGAGTGAGAGGAGTTATGGTCATGTGAATATGGTGTAAATGGTTCGCTGCCTGGGGTTTTAACGTGCGTAGCTAGGGTCCTTCTTGACTGGCTGCGTGAATTGAAGGGCTAGTTTCGAGTTATCGTGCTAGGTCTTTAGGGTTTATGGTGGTTGCTTTGTGAGTTGGCTTGCTGGTTTATTTGTGTGTGTCGTGTGAGGCTAATAGGTGAGTGCCGTGAGTGGAATAGAGAGAGATGGGAGAGAGAATGAGTGGCGTGAGGATTAGGGTTTTCTTTAGAGAGAGAAGACCGTGGTTGAGAGAAGAAAGAATGAATTGTGGGGAGTGAGAAGTGAACTCTAGCCTATGGATGAAGGGTTTGGTTTGTGTGTCTTTTTATAGGACTGGGCTAGGATTTTCCTTGTACGGGTAGGAAAGAAATCATGCAATCATTGGGGGTATCTTTACTTAGTGTGTTATAAGGAAAAGATCTATTCAATTTAGGAAGGTGATTTATTTAGTTTAGGAAAGGGATTTAGGAGATTTGATTTGATTTATTTAATTTAGGCATGTGATTTATTTTGATTTGATTTGATTTGTTTTCATTTAATTGGATTTGATTTAATTTAGACATGTGTTTTAAATGTTTTAATTATTTTGGATTGGGATTGTGGGCTTGGTTCTTTGGGCTTGGGCGTGTGGCTTTAGATGGGTTTAGGCGTGTGGGTTGGTGGTGTGTGGGCTTAGTCCAACAGTTA
Organism: Zanthoxylum bungeanum; assembly: GCA_019454045.1. NCBI lineage: Eukaryota > Viridiplantae > Streptophyta > Magnoliopsida > Sapindales > Rutaceae > Zanthoxylum > Zanthoxylum bungeanum. Next base: position 26,649 of record SKCR01015530.1, read on the forward strand.
AAACAGAGACTAATCGAGCGAACCCGAGGCTAAACAAATGAATTAAATCTGGCGAGGTATTTATTTTTGAATTTTCCCTTCCGACGTCCGTTTCCCGTGACTTCCGCAACTTATCAGGTAGTACCTCCATACGAGGCTCATCATCGGGCCTTATGCAAAAATGCAGTGTCTACAGTCGCCCCCACTTTGATGGGCTTGTGCAGTGTGTGACAGTGACAATCCTATCAAAGTCATGCATGCATTTTTACTTACCTGGCTCGCCAACTGTTGCCTGACTTACTTGTTGCTTCGAACTAAGTTGATCTGGTGGTCCTCTTTCGAACCATGCTACATTCCCGAAGCGCCATTCCTGGCATGCTAAACCTCATTCCCGAGGCGTTGCGGTTGTGATAGTTGTGGTCCCCTTCTGAACCATGCTCCATTCCCGGAGCGCCATTCCCGGCTTGCTACTAGTCCTCATTCCCGAGGTTATGCTCCATTCCTGGAGCGCCATTCCCGGCTTGCTAGTCCTCATTCCCGAGGTTATGCTCCATTCCCGGAGCGCCATTCCCGGCTTGCTAGTCCTCATTTCCGAGGTTATGCTCCATTCCCGGAGCGCCATTCCCGGCTTGCTAGCCCTCATTCCCGAAGACTGCTGACAATGTGGGCCTCAACCCTGGGATTCATTCCCCGAACTGCTGATAATGTGGGCCTCGACCCTGAGATTCATTCCAGATGCTGCTGATAATATGGGCCTTGACCATGGGATTCATTCCTGAAATTGCTTATAATATGGGCCTCGGCCCTGAGATCTATTCCCGAAACTACTAATAAGGTGGGCCTCGGCCCTGGGATCCATTCCCGAAACTACTGATAATGTGGGCCTCGACCATGGGATTCATTCCCGAAACTGCTGATAATGTGGGCCTCGACCCTGGGATTCATTCCCGAAACTGCTGATAATGTGGGCCTCGACCCTGGTATTCATTCCCGAACTACTGATAATGTGGGCATCGACCCTGGGATTCATTCCCGAAGATTGATGGTAATGTGGGCCTCGACCCTGGGATTCATTCCCAATATGCTGATGATGTAGGCCTCGACCCTAGGATTCATTCCTGAAACTTCTGATAATGTGGGCCTCGACCCTGGGATTCATTCCCGATGCTGCTGATAATGTGGGCCTCGACCCTGGGATTCATTCCCGAAACTACTAATAATGTTGGCCTCGACCCTGGGATTCATTCTCGATGCTACTGATAATGTAGGCCTCGACCCTGGGATTCATTCCCGAAACTGCTGATAATGTGGGCCTCGACCCTGAGATTCATTCCCGAAACTGCTGATAATGTGGGCCTCGACCCTGGGATTCATTCCCGAAACTGCTTGTCTTTGCCGCTTTTTCATTTTCTTCAAAACCTGCGAATAAAAACAAAAAAAAAATATGTGTATGTGACGTGTATGCATGTATGCATGGATGTATTTCCTATTCCGATGGGTTAGACCTTCCTTGTGCTCCTTGGTGCCATTCACCTACAAATGTCTCTGGTCGCCCCCTAGGTCTGCTTATAATTTCCTTCTGCTGGTTCATTTTTGGTGATTGTTCAGTTCTCTTTTGTCTCATGGCTCAAGTTCTCGATACATCCCTTATTCGCAGGGTGGTAGATTGGTCGCCCCCAGACTTGGTTTAGCTTTCTGCTCTCCGCTGTTTGCACTAGGTCAATGTGGATCATGTGATGTGACATTCCATACCAACATACTATACTGCCTCTTACAAAATAGTCCCAATAGTTATACATATTGTTGCTTTCAAAGAATGCCCAGTATTGAAACCAGAGAACCTTCAAAACACTCAATGCAACTCAAATTTAAGTATTTGAATAAATGATCTAAGCCAGACTCAAAGTGTGTCTGTGCAAAGGTTCTTTCACAAATTGATCCTTAAGTAAGCCAACTCAATGATTTCGCTTCAAAAATCGGGATCGATGGGTCAAACCAACCTAGATGTCTCAGTTATGCTCTTCGATTGCTTTTCCGTGCTCAATGTGGTATGATTTTATTTTTCTTTTCCTTTGTCTCTATTTGTTTTTTTCGTTTTGAACTTCTTTTTTTCTTTTCTTTTATTTTTCTTTTTTCTTTCTTTCTTTTTTTTTTCAACACACCTACCCTTTAAGGTAGCATTTCTCCTCATGGTGGTCCTAATACTCGCCCATGGGTAGCTTCACGCTTATCAGTTATAGATGGTTTATATTTTCTGCTTTAGAGACTTTTCTTTCGTATCTAACCATACCACATATCGTAACACAAGTAAGTCATGATGGACATCTAAGCGAACGGTCATTCATCGATCCGCAATCTCTTCAACTAGTCACCTTTTCGACTACTCAAGTTTTCACTGCTAAGAACCATACTCAAGTGCTTACGAGTCTAACATAGATCAATTACTCAAAGTATCAGATAAAAGCACATCAAGAGTTTATCGTTTCTAAGATTTCTCCCTAAAGCAAACGATTTCATCATTGGACTTATGTCTAACTATTAAGGACTAAGAACAACCAAATTTTTTTTTTTTTTTGCGCAATGGTCTTTTCTATCATTGCCGTAAATTTTTCTGTTCCTTGGTTTCCTTTTCCCCAATATCCATGTTTGCTAAACTCTTCTTGACAAGTCTTTTTTCTTCTAACCCAACGGATATCTATGATGGCTTTTAAGACACAGAGGTTAACATGATGCGTGTATGCATGAGGTGCATGAGATGCAAGTGGTTATTAAAACAACAGATATCCTTCCGACCTTATATCTCTCACACTCGTGGTAAGTCTATTTATGTCCTAGGTATGGCTTATTTTATGTACCAATATGGGGTACACAAAATTGTTCTCTCCTATGCTACGGGGTAAACCTTGGTCGCTTCTGTCCCTTTCCATCGGTAAAAGACAAAGGCCGCCCATTTTCAATATTGGCTAAGCCTATTATGGGATCGTGCCATTGTCTAGAAACGATGAATTGGGCTTTCGGCAACCGTGGTCATGGGGATGAACTTAGAAACGTCCAAAAGTATACAAATATATCGTAACAAGGCGTACCCTTTCTGGATGAAAGCCAGTGCGGATATCGAACTCATGTTTCTAGCATATTTGGATCATGTTTGGACTTTCTAAACCCATCAAGGTTTTCATACAAGTTGGCCCATTATCATTTTAAAGCATTCAATCACATTATTGCGAGGTGCAAACTTGTCCCAGTTGCAAAAGGCCCAACAGGTTTACACTTTTGAAATAATGTTGCTAAACAACTTCAAATGATAGGGGGCCCAAACAAAAAGTGGCCCATCAACATTTTAGAAGCTTTTGGCCCAATCATCATAAGACACAAACTCGTCCCAGTTTAAATGGCCCAACAAGTTCACATCTCATGAAAAGAAGTCGAACTGAATCCGAATGATGATGGTCCCAAACAAAAGCATAAAAAGGTGGCTTCTATAGGTCATACAACTATGGTTCACATGCGGGTTTATAGGAGTATAGACAAATGCTCCCACCGGTGAAGGATTGCCCACAACTAGGTCTCCCCACTCAAGGGTTCGAGCGACCAAGTGATCGCACCTTTTTATACCCTAAGGTACGTGCCAACGAGTGATAGTACCACATACCGATCCACCGCTTTGAGCGAAAATGACTTTAGGATATATGAATAACTGTCAAATGGATTCCTCTATTAAAGATTCCCCAGAGGGAGGGTGGAGCGAACTCTCTTAAATACCCTTGCCTCTTACGCTCTTATTGCCTTGGTGACAGGAATAAACAACAGATCATCCAAATTAGAACATCGCTTTAGATGATTATGTAGATGTCTTCACAGCTTTTCCTTTTGGCTTTAAAAGGTAGTGAGTGAAGGAAGACACCAAATCATTGTCTAACTCAAATAATACCTTAGACAAGGTTCACTACAGCAAAAATCACAAACATTACAAGACATTATTTCGGGACCGATTCTCTATCCCCAGTGGAGTCCCCAGACTGTAGGACACAAAAATCGGTGACGCTGTTCCAGGATCGCGGCCCGGTCGGGAGTACGGAGTAGCCCACGGGGGACTAAACCGGAGAAATAAAATGGAGTCGCCACCCAGTGTGAACTGGGAAATGATTTAAGGCCGCACTCACCCCTCGCAAGGGAAGACCTCAAACCGTTGGGTTCGGAATGGTCCCCTACTTATGCCAATTGTAATAAAAGGATTTATGCGATAATATAACCAAGTCTCATACAACACATGCAAGAATGTTTCCCAAGCGGTACGTGGAGTTGTATCCCAAGTACAGACCGCACTACCGTCCATTCAGATTCGGCTACATAATTTATGTTTGAGTTTCCATCCGATATGCCGCAATGGATAACAAGCAATCATTAACACAACGCAATCATTAACCCAATGTTGACATACATGAACTATGATAATGCATATAACCATAAATAACCGAATAGACAAACATGCGAAATAACAAGGAAGATAAATAACACAAAATGAAAATGCGGAACAATAAAACAACAATAAATGTAAATTAAACGCGAAATAATAAAAGACTAATAATACGAAATAAATGCGGAATAATAAATATGTGGCCAAATGATTTGGCCGTTTTCAATGTAGGACTTCGCATGCCCGGTTGGACGTATTCCACGTCCAACCAAGCATGCCGTTTCCAGGAAGACAAAATAAATTATAATAAAGGGTGTCTTCAGGTCTTACCTTTTAAGTCGCTTCTCGGGAGTGCGTTGGGACGTCGCCGGAAGGGTTAGTGTTTCCACCATTTTCACTGGTTCGCTGTTTCCACTCGTTGTTTTCTCCGATTTCACTATTTCGGGACTGTTCTATTCACTGGTTGTGTCGGTTGATGGGTTGGTTTCGGTTTGTCGTGCTAGGTCTTTAGGGTTTATGGTGGTTGCTTTGTGAGTTGGCTTGCTGGTTTTTTTGTGTGTGCCATGTGAGGCTAAGAGGTGAGTGCCGTAAGTGGAATAGAGAGAGATGGGAGAGAGAATGAGTGGCGTGAGGATTGGGGTTTTCTTCAGAGAGAGAAGACCGTGGTTGAGAGAAGAAAGAATGAATTGTAGGGAGTGAGAAGTGAGCTCTAGCCTAGGGGTGAAGGGTTTGGTTTGTGTGTCTTTTTATATGAGTGGGCTAGGATTTTCCTTGTACGGGTAGGAAAGAAATCATGCAATCATAGGGGGTATATTTAATTAGTGTGTTATAAGGAAAAGATCTATTCAATTTAGGAAGGTGATTTATTTAGTTTAGGAAAGGGATTTAGGAGATTTGATTTGATTTATTTAATTTAGGCATGTGATTTATTTTGATTTGATTTGATTTTTTTTAATTTAATTGGATTTGATTTAATTTAGACATGTGTTTTAAATGTTTTAATTATTTTGGATTGGGCTTGTGGGCTTGGTTCTTTGGGCTTTAGATGGGTTTAGGCGTGTGGGTTGGTGGTGTGTGGGCTGAGTCCAACAGTTAAAACAGAGACTAATCGAGCGAACCCGAGGCTAAGCAAATGAATTAAATCTGGCGAGGTATTTATTTTTGAATTTTCCCTTCCGACGTCTGTTTCCCGCGACTTCCGCAACTTATCAGGTAGTACCTACATACGAGGCTCATCATCGGGCATTATGCAAAAATGCAGTGTCTACACCCAATAGAATGCTGACACGTGGCACTTTGGATGATTAACTCAATAATTGTAATGACGTGGCGATGTGGATTGTCGGCAGCATGTGACGGTGACATGTGCGCATTGTGATTTGTTGATGATGAAGTGACGGACACGTGGCACAATGACTTGGTAAGCTACTGGCGTGGCGGACACGTGGATGACACGTGGCTGATGATGATTGTCGGCACCATGTGATGGTGACACGTGGCAAAGCGCACGTTTGCAGAATCTGGCGCACGTTAGCAAGATCAAACTTCTCAGATTTTGACACGTGTCCCCGACGCACATTAGCAAGCTCCCGGCGCACGTTAGCAGTCGCGACGCGTCAAATTTTCATTTTGTCATTTTTGTCATTTTTCACTGTTTTGGCCCCGATTCACCTCCAGAGAGTCGTAAAACTTTATTTATCTACAAAATAACACAAAACACATCAAAATATTCACAAAACTCAAGAAACTATACAAAATATTAGGTCAAATGAGTGAGAAATAGTGATACAATTACCACTCATCGTAGAGAGTCTGGGCTCGTGGGCCCTGTGTAGGAATCACGTGGGTAGATTGAGGGCTGTTGATAGTCTTGTGTTAATTGAGCTTTGTCTGATACGTGGGCCTGAGATACAATAATATTTGGGTCATTGGCCCAAATCTAACGGTACAACCACCAAATCCTAATACAATATACCCTATTTCTCTTTAATTTTACCAATCAATTTTGCTTTCTTTTTCTCTTCATATTTATAGCATCTGATCTTTACGGGTTTTCTCCACACCCCATCATAAAATTAACGCCTCTTCATGATTCTATTGTGAAGAGTCATTCTATAAGAGATTTCTTTTCGTTTTTGTAGTATTGTATATTTTTGTTGTAGCTTTAATGTTGTCATCGTGTAATCAGTGATTTTATTATAGGAAAATGATATACACACTAACAATCTCACAAACAAATTTACAAACCCTCTCACTGTAGCTACAATGATTCACTGTAGATCACTGTAGCTACAGTGATGGGTTTGTAAATTTGTTTGTGAGATTGTTAGTGAGTGTATCACCACTCTTTATTATATTGTTATACCGTATATTACTGTTTTTTTTTCCCCGATTAGAGTGTTATTCACTAACTCATTTCCACAGTAAAACTTAGGTGTGAATATGATTTCCTTTCGATTTTGTTTATATATTTTTAGTTGTTGTCCGTATCATTTTTGTTAGCTCTATGCATATCCATCTAACCTTTTTTTTTTTTAATCTTATAATTATATGTTCAACTTCGTAATAAGAGCTGACTCAATAACCAGTCTTATTATACATTGTATGTTTTTGTTGTAGCTTTAATGTTGTCATCGTGTAATCAGTGATTTTATTATAGGAAAATGATATACACACTAACAATCTCACAAACAAATTTACAAACCCTCTCACTGTAGCTACAGTGATTCACTGTAGATCACTGTAGCTACAGTGAGGGGTTTGCAAATTTGTTTGTGAGATTGTTAGTGAGTGTATCACCACTCTTATTATATTGTTATACCGTATATTGCTGTATTTTTTTCCCCGATTAGAGTGTTATTCACTAACTCATTTCCACAGTAAAACTTAGGTGTGAATATGATTTCCTTTCGATTTTGTTTATATATTTTTAGTTGTTGTCCGTATCATTTTTGTTAGCTCTATGCATATCCATCTAACCTTTTTTTTTTTTAATCTTATAATTATATGTTCAACTTCGTAATAAGAGCTGACTCAATAACCAGTCTTATTATACATTGTATGTTTTTGTTGTAGCTTTAATGTTGTCATCGTGTAATCAGTGATTTTATTATAGGAAAATGATATACACACTAACAATCTCTCAAATAAATTTACAAACCCTCTCACTGTAGCTATAGTGATTCACTGTAGATCACTGTATCTACAGTGAGGGGTTTGTAAATTTGTTTGTGAGATTGTTAGTGAGTGTATCACCACTCTTTATTATATTGTTATACTGTATATTACTGTTTTTTTTTCCCCGATTAGAGTGTTATTTACTAACTCATTTCCACGGTAAAACTTAGGTGTGAATATGATTTCCTTTCGATTTTGTTTATATATTTTTAGTTGTTGTCCGTATCATTTTTGTTAGCTCTATGCATATCCATCTAACCTTTTTTTTTTTTTTTAATCTTATAATTATATGTTCAACTTCGTAATAAGAGCTGACTCAATAACCAGTCTTATTATACATGAGCTCAATAATAGTAGAACACATAGGAAGATCATAAAAATATCCTTAAATACTAATTTCAGAATTGGAAACAAGTTGTTTTGATTCCAAATTTAGGAGAAACTTAGAAGATAAATTTGAATAGATAATTCTTGAAGAACATTATTTGCTCGGTGAAGATTTTCTAAAGAGTTGATGTTTTATTGTTTCGCTACCTTATTTAATATTAGGGTTGGTAAAATCTCGAGCTGGGCTTTGCCGCACTAGTTGATGCTAAATCATGTTGATATTTATGCATCACTAAGAAATAATGTCATTACACCACCTAATCTTTTTTATTTAGCATCAAGGAGTCAGTAAAATATAAAATAGTATTAAGGATAAAATAGTCTTTTCATAAATAATTTTAACTGATATTGATGGTGTTGACCGAAAAATGATAGGTTGATAATAAATAAAAAAACAAAAAAATTACTGTAGTGTCATTATAAAAGAATTTTAGTGGTGATTAATATTTTTATTAAAATGTGTGTTTCGTAAATAGTTTCTCAAAAAAATAAGAGCTTTCAAATTTCACCGCATAAAATATGATAATGAAAGGCATTATCATCCTAGGACTCAATCCAAAAATACCATCTATATATTTATTGAAACTGTAAATGAGTAGCATTTTCCAACCTATAACAGCTAATATTTGTCTTAAAAAATCCAGTTAAAATTTAGGTTTTAAGAATGTTTTTAGGGTTAAGTACTCTTTTCTTTAAAATCTAGCAGGAATCAGGGGTAAAATGGTACTTTTAGCAGTCAAATGCAGCCATACTGACACAGCAAAAGTTGGGGTCTCAAAAGATAATGTTCGGAATAACTGGGGTTGTATGTATGATAATAAAAAACATCAAGGGTTAAGTAAAAATTTTAAAAAGTGAAAAATGGATGTTGCCCGTCCATTCCAAACACAGGATAGGAAAACCCTAAACCCTAATTGCTATTCGGCGTTATAAAAGCACAAACAAAATCTCAACAAAGCCTCACTTTCATTCTCGTCTCTCACTCTCTGTAGGTTGCAGCCGAGCAGAGCATTAAACATGAGACCTCCAAGAGGTAAACCATAACCTAACTCTTGAGTCTTCTCTTTTATATTTATATTTCAGCAATCAAATTAAGCAACATGGTAGCTGATTTTCTGGTTTTTAAAGACATGGATAGGTTTAATATTATTTTTTATTTTAACTTTAGAAATGTAAAATATAAATAGGATCTTGATTGTGTGTGTAGGACGCGGCGGTGGCGGCGGCGGGTTTAGGGGCGGAAGAGGTGACGGAGGAGGAAGAGGAAGAGGTGGTGGCAGAGGTCGTGGAGGTGGAAGAGATGGTGGTAGTGCTATGAGAGGTCGAGGTGGCCGAGGAGGAGGAAGGGGACGCGGCGGAGGAGGAATGAGGGGTGGAAGCAAGGTTGTAGTTGAGCCTCATAGACATGAAGGTGTGTTCATTGCCAAGGGCAAAGAAGATGCCCTTGTTACTAAGAATCTTGTCCCCGGTGAGGCTGTCTATAATGAGAAGAGGATCACAGTCCAGGTCATTTGCTTTCCACACTTGCTAATCAATGTTATTTGCAAAGTAAAGATGAAATATTTACGTGAACTTAAATTTGTTTGTGACTTTCATTTAGAATGAAGACGGAACTAAACTTGAATATAGAGTTTGGAATCCCTTCCGTTCCAAATTGGCTGCAGCTGTTCTTGGCGGTGTTGATAATATTTGGATTGTGAGTCTTTCCACTATTTTTTGTGTGGCTATGATGTGGTTTAACCATTCTTAATTGTCCACTTGTGTGTTGACATTTAGCATTTCTGTGTTGTAGAAACCTAGTGCCCGGGTTCTTTACCTTGGTGCTGCTTCTGGTACAACTGTCTCTCATGTCTCGGACATTGTTGGCCCAGTAAGTAGATTACGATAAAGTGTTTTTCTTTTATGGGTGTATATCAGGGGAGTTGCTTACAAGAATTTTTATTTCTTCTGTTCTTGTAGAATGGGGTGGTTTATGCGGTGGAGTTTTCTCATAGAAGTGGTAGAGATTTAGTCAACATGGCAAAGAAGCGAACTAATGTTATACCGATTATTGAAGATGCTAGACATCCTGCCAAGTACCGAATGTTGGTCGGTATGGTAGATGTGATATTTTCTGATGTTGCGCAGCCTGATCAGGTTTGTTCCTTGTGCTTATTTCTGTTTCAGTTTTTTTTATAAACAATTTGCAAACAGTTAATGATGAAAAAAAGGTTTTATGATTTTGATGGTTGAATTTGTAAACAGGGAATGAAGAAAGAAATGATGTGGTATTTTTATAATTTTATGTGGTGGCGGAATGGTAGTGGAGATCTTTCTTTGCACCATTTCACTGATTTTGGTGTTAAGTTTTACTTTGTTATTTCTCAACTATGAGTGACATTAAATTCTAAAATATATTTTTTTATTTATTCACTTTAGCATATGTTTTGGTATTCTTAAGATTACATATACTTTTTTTTAATGAATATACATATGATGAGATTTGCTCGGATTCCCCTTCAAGACATTATGGGTGATGTTAACTCGAGAACCCTGATACGATATCAATTCAGTTTTTAAAATTTGTATTTGTTGTTGTCTTTGTTATTAACCTTTCTTATACTGTTAATTGATTTGTCTATTGGTTTGTTAAACATAGTAGATGCTTAATTTTTTATACTCTTCTATTTCGAGTGGGATCTTAAAGATGTTTTTCCTTATACCAAGGAACTCTTCCTTGAATCCCGTGTTTTATGTTTAATTTTATTTATTTATTTGTTTATTTTTAAATATGTATTCTTTCAAAATATTGCTCACTTCCCTACTATCAGCATGTGACGATATACTCGGATTCCCCTTCATGACATTTTGGGTGATGTAAGCCCGAGTTTCAGATGCTCATATGAAACAATTTCAGTGTTATCTTTTTTTTTTCTTCTTTAATCTTTCTTATGTTCTTTTTTAATAATTTCTTTCCAAAGTTATCCTTGAAGTACTTGCGGATTTGTCTACTTTTCAATTTTAAAAAAATGTTACTGTTCTGTTTTTATTTTATAAATCTATCTGCTGAGAAAGGATTCTGAGTTCGGTTTCAATTCACTAAATGCTTGTACATCGTTTCTTTAATTTTTACCTATGAATTCAGTAACTGTGTTTAAATTTTCATAATTACAAGACTAGATTACAATTTAGATATAGCTTTGTATCAGTATACTTTCTATATGGGGTTCTCTCTTCTACTTGGGAAACAAATTTGTTTAAGTTATGCCATGACTGATCAAAGACCGTAAAGAAAATCCTCTTAATTCTAATTTCCATGTACTTAATCAACTTCGAATCATTTCTTGTTATTTTCAACTTCAAGAAATTTTGTGTCCTCTATGTCCGTGTTATGCACCATGGAAAAGACAAAATTATTGCTACGTAACTGTACTTATTTATCATTACTTGACTTGCAGTAACTTATTACTTTTTACGTCTTTCAACTATTTTACACTGTCTTGGTCTCTTATGATTTGCAAATTGACTTCTTGATTTGTATTTCAATTGAATATGCTCACAAAATAAACTTCCTCCTTTCTCTTTATTATTCTGGTGATTTCATGACATTTTGGAAATGGTTATCTTCAAGTTTTAATAGGTATTCATATTTCTGAGCCTTTTTGTTGCTGTGAATTTTCAACAGGCAAGGATTTTAGCCCTGAATGCATCATATTTTCTCAAAACTGGTGGCCATTTTGTTATTTCTATCAAGGTTTGTGTTAATTCTTTACAGCTTCTTTATGTAACATTTTTTTTGTAATGTTAATGATTGCCGTGTATGATGATGATGAATATGATTTTTAAATAAAAAGTTCATTTTAAGTTAATATATCTGAAAACTATATTGCACTCACCATTGCAAATCAATATATTTTTCTCTTTCTTCCTCCAGGGTTTTTGATTTATGCATTGACAGCAAAACATATGCATTCAAAGAGTCTATTAATATAATGTTCCCTTTCTTTTAATGCTTGGTATGTAACTTGGTTGTACTGGAACATCTCAGGCAAACTGCATAGATTCCACCGTCCCTGCTGAGGCAGTGTTCCAAAGTGAAGTGAAGAAGCTGCAGCAGGAGCAGTTCAAACCTTTCGAGCAGGTGACACTCGAGCCCTTTGAGCGTGACCATGCTTGCGTTGTTGGTGGCTACCGTATGCCGAAGAAACAGAAGGCTTAAGACCATCCTTCCTTCATCCACCATATAATATTGTATCCAAACATAGTTTTTGGAGTTCCAAATTGCCCATCTTGTAATAGTTAGGGTTGAATTTTGTGCTATCTTCCTTGTTTTGTTTTATTTATATATTCACCTGGAAAAAGCTTGTGAATGTTGGTTAAACATTTTCTTAATTTTGTTTGATCATTTAGCATAATCTCAAATGTTTCTCCTCCTCAGATGATTAAATGAAATGACAGACTTGTGGCCTTGGAATAAAAAAGCAGGCTTATTGGTCCTAACTGCGCCTGGTATCATCAAACCTGGAGAGGGCAAAACTGGATACATTCACAATATCCAATTTGCACCGCCTCTTAGGAAAAATTATATTATGTTTCAGATGTATATGTAATCTCTCTCACAGCAGTTGGGTCCCACACCGGAACATGATATATTACCTCGACTCTTAGATCAATCAAACTTCATTTTTTATTCATATACCATCCCATAATTTGTGACTACTATGCTTAAAAAAATGTCAAAATTTATCACCAACTAATTTGAATTTGTATACAAAATTTAATCATACCATAAAAATATTAAAAATTGCCATAACATAAACATCTCAGTGTCTGTAAAAGTGTATGTGGACCCCACTTTTATAGTGTTTCAGTTCTCGAATAATTTTTTATTTTTGTAACTTATCTAATGTTTGATTACTATGAGGCAAGAGCGGAAATTTGGATCTAATATTGAGTTGTGTCAAGTTTTTTATAATTTCCATCACCGAATTACCAACATACATGATTTTTTAAGTTGCCAAAGATGCTTTAAAATCAAATTTGAAAGGCAAAAAAAAAAAAAAAAAGAATTTCATCCGTCACTAAATGACCGACATACATGTTTTATAAGCCTTACTAATGGCTTTGTACAAACATGAAAAATGTGGGCAAGTTACACCGGGCAAGACAAGCAGAAGCCTTTGCAAGGAATAGGTATATTAAATGGTCAGGCGAGACTCAGCTCACAACATTCAATCTTGCGCAAGTCGGATAATGCAGCAAAGGAGAGTATATTTGATACGAAAGGCTAAAAATATCTCTCAGATTCGATTCTATCAGTTATTGCTACAAATTTCTTTTGTTATGCAACAAAGGCTCGCGCCACATCAATGAAAAGCAATAAGAAGAGTTGGAGAGCAATATATAGTTCTAACTTACAATATCTTCAATCGAAATAGTATCGGCTAATCAGATTCTGACATAAATCTGTTAATGCTTGCGATAGGGTAAATTAATTCCAAAGTTGGGTATGAATATTTCATTTAAAGAAGAATTGTATACAATAACCAGGCGGTTTTTTTCCCATTAGAAAATATTAATCTACATAATTAAAGCACTGCAATTACCATTTAGAATCAACCGGTGCAGGACTTTCTTGGTCTAAATATGCTAACTGTGCCCAGAAGTGGAGACCTCGGCACTGCAAACAGGACAGACCTGCAACCAGAGAGTGAGTAGTCATCAACATACTGTTAAAAGTAGCAAGATATTGATCTAAACATCAACAGTGAATTAATAATACGTAATATGGTAAGAATGAAAAGATCTTTGTAGAAGATGAAAAAAATGCCATCATACTGCTTTGTAACCACGGAAGTTTTCTTATCGTAATTTTCACAAAAAATAATTGTTCTATGAATAAGAAAAATAAAATCATTGACCAAGATGAAGAGTTGGTCAAGCAAACAATTCTACAGGAAATACAACAGTTTAATTTTCAAGACAACTATATGATAGAAAAAGAGGTAACTTTTAAGCCATAAGTAAATCCATTTGTGAGGTTGTCTATATATACAGGTACAAACTTCACCGAGTTCATATGAGCAAAAATAAGTAGCCTACTCAGAACATTAAAAAAAACTAGAGGAAAATCAAATATACTGATGCATACCTTGTTTATTTTCAACCAATTGTTTAGGCACTCAGAATGGTAGGAGTGCTTGCAAGAAAGCAGAGTCAAGGTCTCATCATCCTCATAGTCCAAACGACAAATAACACAGCTGAAATCCGAGCAAACAATTCCAATTATCACATGACCTCTAGGACAAGAAACTAAGCAACCAATTCTAATGTACTCACGAATCATTGCTTCCATTTTGACTGGTTCCTGCCTTGTAATTTACTGTAGGCAAAGAGGCAATTGTATCAGTTGATAGACCTCTACTCTCTGTTCCAACCACTTCACCCAAAGCAAGCAACTCCTGAGATAAAATTGTACAGTGAGAAGGGAAATGACAAAGAAGTTCCACTAAAAGCAAGAAAGATTGAAAGCCGATCTAACCTCATATGAGAGCTCATCTGGATCAACCTCCTCCCACGTATCCTGCAAAATCGACGCACAAATGCCCAGAATACAATGTAGAACAGAGTTAATTCTTCTAAACAAGAAATCGGAGAACTCAAAACAGGCGTCATTTTAAATGAAAGGCACATGTATTCCAATCAGTTCGAAACTTGAGGACTCACAAAAGCAAGGAACAAAATTAAGACTATAACATAGATTCAAACCCCAGAGTAGCTGCTGTAACCTTGAAAATTCAATCAATAACATCCTTCAGAGTATAAATAGGTAAAATTCATTAAATTTTGAACCCCATACTAGCTGCTGGAACCTTGAAAAAATCAATAACATCTGGGTGAAACTTGTAATTACTACAATATCTAGTTTAAAGAAATAAACTAAGAGAATATGTGCCTTACCTAGTTAAGTATGAATTACATCAATCATCAGGCTACCTATGTTGCACTAAATTAAACTGAAAATACAAAAAAATAAAATAAAATAAAATTCTGGCTGTTCAGATCACTATCCTTCCCCTCCTCACCTGACCATTCAATCCTATAAATGTCACAAGTATGAAGTATATGCACAAAAGAAATGTCAATAACAATAATTATCACATAGCACACTGCACGCCATACTGTTCCACTTTAATATCAGTCAATAAATTAATACCTGAGAGTGACCGCCGTGATCCGCAGGTTCCTCAATTTCTCCTGCAAAGACAGACAGTAAGTAAACACTCAGACAGCTGCAAAATTGCAAAACTTCGCTGAGAAATATACAATAAATCTGCAACTCACGGTCATTGATCCCAGCAAGAGACAGCAACCTAGCTGCCATATATCTTTCATCAGAGTCCCGCAAGGCTCTTGCATACGCCTCGTCACTCGAAAAAACATCCGAGTCATATTCAACACTAGGGTTGTTACCCTCCTCAACTTCATCAGAAGCATATACATCAAATGCATCCTCATCTTCATCATCGTCGTCATCTTCCACGTCAACAACAACATCAGAACCATAGGCATCACTTCCATCACCACCATCACCACCAAAATCACCATCTTCATCCTGAACATAACTTCCATCTTCCCAACTTCCATAATCATTCATGCTCAACATCATGTACGCTCTTTCCTAAACACACACACACAAAATCAATCAATTGCTAATCAGTAAAGCAACTCTAGGGGTAAATGAGTAATTTTACTAAAGAAAATAGCAAAAATGATTAAAGCTTTAACCTGTTCTTGGAGAGTACGGGCAAGAGCGAGGTCAGCATCGACCTGACTAAGAGCCGTGAACGGAGTTCTTGTTCTTGAAGCTTGTTGCTGTTCTTGCTGCTGCTCTGAATTCGATTCTGTTTCTTCTTCTTCTTCTTTGTTGTTGATATTATAATTAGGGTTCTGTTCTTGTTCTTGTTCTTGTTCTTGCTCTCTTTCCATGTCGTCGTTGGTCGCTTTCCCTTTGCTACCCATCAATTCGTTTCAAGGATTCAAAATGATACAGTTTTTTTTTTTTTTTGGGGTGTTTGATCAAATGTGGAATTTATTTGAAGAATCTTTAGATTTATAGAGAGAGAGTTTAACACGATAACTAACAGCAAATACAAACGTAGAAGAAAAAGAAATGGCTGCCTTGTTATTTAAATTATTGGGCTGGATGGGCTTTAGTGGACCGGGTCGGGTTTTGTGTGGGCAGTTAGATTTGGTGGGTCCCGTTCGTTAATAAACAGAAGTTACGTATCTCTTTCATCCGGGTTTTTAGGTGGTGTATTATGTTAGAATTTTACTCCCCTCCCCAAATTATAAAAATATCTCTCTTTATAAAATAATACTTCCATGTCCCCATATATATATATATATATATATTAATTTACAAATAACATATATAATAATTTATAAATAGTATATATATTTATTTAATTTTATTAGTTAATTTTTTTTTGTTAAATTTATATTTTTTTGTTCTTTATATATCTATTTTTTTTATTTATTTAATAAATATTATAAATTTCTTATTTCTTATTATTTATTTTGTGTTCATTTTTTCATTTAATTTGTTTAGTTCTTTATAAATTTATTTAACACTACTTATATATAATATATAATTTTATTTTTTGATAGTCTATTTGTTTAATAAATCTAATAAATTTTTTATGCATATTTTTTTTTGAAAGTAGAGAAATTTATTTTATTAAAAGTCGTGTTGATTCTTATTCTGATTTTATTTTTATTTTATTAAAAGTTATTTGTCTTATTTACTTTCGTAAATCAGTATCCATATTTACTTTTACTTTATTAAAAAAACTTACTTTATTAAAAGTAGATTTGATTCTGATTCTTATTTTATATTTGTTTTATTAAAAATTATTTGTCTTATTTAATTTCGTAAATTAATATCCATATCTATAACGCTATTATGGAACAAAATGCAACCACTCCACCAATTTGAAAGCCAAAAGTTTACCTGGGCCCAGTTAGTGTACACCGTACAACTTGTGTAAGTTTTGAGAGCATCGGCAACAAGGGAAACAACACTGAACAAGAAGAGTGTAAATAGCTGCAACCAACATATGTTAATAAAATGGATCATTTATTCCTTCAAAGACTATTATTTGTTCAAAGTATTTGAACAGTTCGGAAATAGCAGAGATGTAATTTCTTCTTTGAGAAGGACGAAGGATCTGAGGGTATAAGTCACTCTTCGACCAGGTATGGAGGTCGGACCCGGCTCCCCGAATCTGACCGACCAGAGGACACAGCATGGTGCAAGTTTCAGAGGCCGACAACATCAGAAACTAGACCGACCACTTCAGACCGGTAGCTCGGATCAGTCATATCCTTCCTCCTAGATCGGAAGATTGAGATCGGATACTTCGGGTCAGGTCGGAAGTAGTAAGATGTTGGGGTTGGTGCTCAGAGCGCCAATCCAGACCGTATTTATGTCTGATTCATGAATACGAACATCCCATTGTTCCATAATATTACTTATTTATGATTGCACCTCTTTTTTTATATATGTATTCGATCTGATTACGATTAGATTGAAACTAAATGTGGTTTAGTGATATGTATATATTAGACAAAGGCCGATAATATATAATGCAGTACACACTTACAAATGGAATTTGTAATTGACATTGGGAAGTGTCACTGCTAAATGTATATTATCAAATATAGTTCCTGGTCAAGATTCACTAACACGGGTCGGTTAGTCAAATCTGTTGAGACCAGTACATGTCGTATATCGAGACTTGGTCCGATGGTTTATCCCAATGAACCATGAGTCTAGGGAGACTCGTATAGACGTGTAGGTGTTTATAGTGGATAAACACTGAACGACTCACCGAAGATTCTTAATGGATGGTACACCAACGTCAATAAGAATCTTCACGGGTTGAGTAGCATAGTGGTCATTCGACTTGAGATACCACTGTGGATGTATGAGACATCCTCCACACTTAGATGGCAGTCACGTCACCGATCTATTTAGATCAGACATCCGCCTGTTCGTTGGGTGTGGACCGATCCTCAGGATATCCTGTGTGTATCAAGATAGGATCCGTCAGTTCTGTGTACAGAGCATAGGTAGTCCATATATTATTAGCAGTCTGTTAAATCTGTGGCCACAGTATACTTCGGAAGTAAGTTCCGATTGTTATTTAGAGATTGCTAATAGATACGTCGACGAGATAATACCTATATAGATTTGACGTTTACATCTATATCTCTGGGATTATCCGGATACCTGTGACGGATGGATTATATGTATGCAATAACCTCGACCTGTATGATTCAACTAGTTTATCCGTGATCGTCATAATTTATGGGTGGATAAATTATGGACACGAAATTGGATTTCGTGACGGATATACCTGAATCTAGAGAGTCTCAATAATGAAACATACTCGTAGAGCACTAGGGCAACTTTTATGAATAATGATGATTATTTATAAATCGTTTAAACGTTAAACGAAAAATACATGCGAACGGGCCGAACCATCATTTCATAATTAAAGTATATTTGTATTTAATATATGATATTATTAAATACACATTAATATATTGTCAAATAAAGGTATTTGACATATATCATTGATATATGTATTTGAGATATTTAAAGTAAATATAATACATATATTGAGATATTTGTATTTAATTAATTATTTAATTGTTAAATGATTAATATAATTAAAATATAAATATCTTACCAAATGATAATATTTGTATCTAAGTCATGATAGATAATCTAGATAGATATCCCTTTAGGATATAATACTTTAGAGAGAATAGTTTCTTATGCAGTAAGAATTGACTTGAATTAGTTCATGTCTCGAGATTCTTGACTGGCATTAAGAAAGCCCCATTAGGTATTTGTTTATCTAGTAATGACATCTCTTAGCTTTAATTACCTTTAGAGGCAATGTGTTTGACACAATTTGCTGTTCAGTTATTTACAATTGTTGTGAATAGTTGAATGCAAATAGTAAAGCTAAAGAAAGGAGATGTGTGTAGTTGTGTATAGAAAATATTGATTTTCACAATACCACAACTAAAGGTATTGGATACCAGATCTCCTATCTAGTTATCTAAAATATTAGTTAACGATTGTTTTGATATTTGATATCGGAACTTGCGACTATTGGATAGTTACTTATTCTTTATAAACAATTGTTATATATTTTAAATATAACTAGTAGTGTCATTGACGTAAAGATAAACATTAAGAAAAATTATTCGGTAAAATAAATAATTTAGAACGGTGCTTTATGAGTTTAATCACTTAAGCATTAGATGCTTATTCCGTATAGTAAAGGATGGTTTGATACTAGATCACACCACACATCCTTATCTATTTAATGAATATTGTATTCAGGAAGGTGATTAAGATCTCGTTTAACCAATGATTGTCATTGGACCACCAAATTTATTTAACTGATACATTGGATGTATGTAGTTTAATAAATAATAATTGCTTAAGGTAGTTTTCTTTATTTCGTAACTTAGTTGATGAATTGTCATAACTTAGTTACGTGTTTCTGAAGGAACACATATTGAAAGTCTTGAAAGTATCAAGAACTTTCAATCTGTTCTGATGAAACGAAGATTGAACATTTTTGACTTGTTCAAATATATTCAATCTGGAGTATTTTGAAAACTTGATCCTTAAAATTCATTATATGTCTTTGAACTGTTCAAAGATTTCTGATACGATCAAACATTTGAATTTAAAGCAATTAGTTCTAAGGTTATTCAGTGAATATGATTCATATTCAATATTATTCTTCCACGATTCCATCTTGATGGAATTGAGTAGTGGGAGCGTTGAATCTTACCGAATTAGTTTCAATACTCTTGGGGTTATGCTCCAGTAACACTAATTCATCTCTTTAATTAATGTTCCATTATTTTCTACAGTTACATATATGATATGTATAGGAAGAAAATTCAAATCTTGAAAAGTTTGAGATTTGAATATTTCTTTTATATAATAGTTATATAATGGAAATTACTTACACCTTTGAGGTTTAAGTAAAAGTTTATCGTTTATTCTGTTTAATAGAATATTGTATTTTATTTAATAGAATATCTTTCCTACGATGCTAAGTAATAAAATTATTTTATTACTTGGTGTGTAACATCTGATGTTAATCATTGTAGAAAAGACTTGACTTATTGAAGTCAACGTGAGAATGATAAATTATAATTGGAACTATGTAATTAATAAGATGAAATAACCCTTATACATATTCCGTACAAGTCCAATAGGATAACACAATCATTCACGAGTATTTGATACTTAAGGGTTTTGTTGTTTTCTTATTGAAGAAAAATTTATCCTATAACTTATCATGGAAGCGATATTTGATATCGATTCTGGAAGTTCACCATTGAACCATAGATCTAAGATTATTCATAACTTACTACGATCAAGTTTTGAACTTGATTAAGCTTTCATTATGAATCAGTTCATGATATGTGCTAATTGTTTGCGCAGCGAAAGCAATGTGAGCTTATTAAAGGTTTGACCTTTACAGTATGACAGTGAGAAAAGTTATACTCAACAATCTATTGTAGATTCTGATAGAACTTATCTTTAGTCACGCTAATTGAACAATTAAAGATATATTGGTTAATGTTGATATTAAACTGTATATTTTAGCTAAAGAATGCAAAGTGGCGTTTTTGAATGACTTATTCAGATAAGAGATCAGTTGTGATTTCTTTATTTGAAGGGTTCGTTCTGGAATGGCCCTAGAGTTTGTGTTCTGTTGAGATTGCAGTTTAGTATGCTAGCTTATAGAGCCTATTGTAGACTCGGATAAGTCTTCCGGAAATCCGTGTTCTCTATTTTTGACATCAGTCAGATTGTCTGATCTTGTCAAAGTATAGAGAATACATATGTGTTTGAAGGGTTAGTGGGAGCGTACAAATTACTTTTTAATGTTATATATCCTAACAACATTATCATTATTATAGTAATAATGAGATGTTTGTGAGGTAAAAGGATTACCTAAGTCTTCTTTACTCCGTGAAAAACAGTGGGAGTAGTCTCTGTTGTATACGATATAAAGTTTTATATAAGATATAAAACCAAGAGACTTGTGAGATACTCCTATTATTCGTACATTAGATATGATCTAATAAAGGACATAACTAGGCTATCTGTATGACAGTTAGTATAACTGTTGGACAGTGATTGTGTGTCTTATATAAAGTATTCATCTTTCGTAAAGGATGATTCATTTTTCGAAAGAGATATTGATTAGAATGTCTAATCAATCTTATGTATCATTTGATGATGACATAATAAATACTTTATAATGTGCAATTAAAGATATCGATTTAATCGTAATTGTTACGAGTTATTTTGATATCCTATATACCATAAGATGGATCTTGAAACATGTTCTTTATGATCTTTGAGATATTAAGAACGAGTTTCTAATTCATGGAGAATACAGTCTGCAACCATTAGGGTCATATTAGTTTTGAGACTAATTATGACGTTAGACAGTCTACGTTATAAAGAGTCACAAAAGCTGCAGTGGGAGTGCACGCATGATTCCACCTTTTCAGTGGAATTAGATGCAACTTATGAAGTATTGACTTATGAAGTTACATAGTGACCTTATAAATTAGAAGTTTTATATTGGTGTTGTGCTTGCGTTGTCCACATAGTATTTTGGATTTGATCCCTAAATACTATGACAACTCAGTAGTTGTAGCACAATACTGATGTAGCATCAAAGTCATATTAATGTATAATTTAGATTCTACAAAATATGAATGATGCTAGCTATGGGAAACGATGAAGTTTGTTTGACAAACTCAATATGTCATAGCGGACCTGCTTTTTGTTGCCTACCTCTTAAGTACTGGGTGAGCTTTTGAGGGCCATGTGCATACGATACACATTGTGATGTGTATATGATACCGTGGATTGGCACTAGAGCAAGTGGGAGAAATTGTTGGGGTTGGTGCTCAGAGCACCAATCCGGACCGTATTTATGTCTGATTCATGAATACGAACATCCCCTTGTTCCATAATATTACTTATTTATCGTTGCACCTCTTGTTTTTATATATGTATTCGATCTGATTACGATTAGATTGAAACTAAATGTGGTTTAGTGATATGTATATATTAGACAAAGGCCCAATAATATATAAAGCAGTACACACTTACAAAGGGAGTTTGTAATTGACCTTGGGAAGTGTCACTGCTAAATGTATATTATCAAATATAGTTCCTGGTCAAGATTCACTAACACGGGTCGGTTAGTCAAATCTGTTGAGACCAGTACATGTCGTATATCGAGACTTGGTCCGATGGTTTATCCCAATGAACCATGAGTCTAGGGAGACTCGTATAGACGTGTAGGTGTTTTAGGGATAAACACTGAACGACTCACCGAAGATTCTTAATGGATGGTACACCAACGTCAATAAGAATCTTCACGGGTTGAGTAGCATAGTGGTCCTTCGACTTGAGATACCACTGTGGATGTATGAGATATCCTCTACACTTAGATGACAGTCACGTCACCGATCTATTTAGATCAGACCTCCGCCTGTTCGTTGGGTGTGGACCGATCCTCAGGATATCCTGTGTGTATCAAGATAGGATCCGTCAGTTCTGTGTACAGAGCATAGGTAGTCCATATATTATTAGCAGTCTGTTAAATCTGTGGCCACAGTATACTTCGGAAGTAAGTTCCGATTGTTATTTAGAGATTGCTAATAGATACGTCGACGGGATAATACCTATAGAGATTTGACGTTTACATCTATATCTCTGGGATTATCCGGATACCTGTGACGGAGGGATTATACGTATGCAATGACCTCGACCTGTATGATTCAGCTAGTTTATCCGTGATCGTCATAATTTATGGGTGGATAAATTATGGACACGAAATTGGATTTCGTGACGGATATACCTGAATCTAGAGAGTCTCAATAATGAAATATACTCGTAGAGCACTAGGGCAACTTTTATGAATAATGATGATTATTTATAAATCGTTTAAATGTTAAATGAAAAATACATGCGAACGGGCCGAACCGTCATTTCCTAATTAAAGTATATTTGTTTAATATATGATATTATTAAATACACATTAATATATTGTCAAATAAAGGTATTTGACATATATCATTGGTATATGTATTTGAGATATTTAAAGTAAATATAATACATATATTTGAGATATTTGTATTTAATTAATTATTTAATTATTTAATTGTTAAATGATTAATATAATTAAAATATAAATATCTTACCAAATGATAATGTTAGGAAATGATTATAAGTGTAAATGTTTGACTTTACATTAAAGGAAAAGGTTGTCAAATTGAATTTGACTTCCTTGGATATTTGTTTTAATTGTTAAAATTGAAATATCTTTTTCCTTTAATTTTTGCTAAATTCGGCCATGACTTTAATGAATATAAGAGTTATATTTTTCTTTGTTGCCATTGTTGAATTTGTTAGAAATATCATTAAAGTGTTTTTGATATCTTAACAAGTTGGTAACATGAAATTGAAATGAAATGAAACTAGTGTAACTTGCATTTGCCTTAGGCCAAATTCGGCCAAGGCTTACTTTTAGGCAAGTATATATTGTTTCATTTAATTTTAGGGTTTAATGAACCAATTCACTTTATCAAAACTCCATTAAAACAAGGCAAAGAAGGTAGTGAGAAAAGAAAAGAAAAACAAGGAAAAGCTTGGAATTTAGTAAGTATTTCCAACCTTCCATTAGAGAGTAATTTGTTCCTTTTGTTGTGGGCAACATCTTGTGATGTTATTGAGTTTTTCTATTCTTTATTCTTTGTACTTTTGATGGATAAAAGTTTGATGAAGGTGATATGCATGAATGATGTTGGAAGTTTATTACTAGTGTAGTAATAAGCATTCTTTTAAGATTTTAGAACCTTGTTACCATTCTAGAGTTATTGACCCACTCTTAAATGACCTAGAATTGTTCTATAGTTGTTTCATTGTGTTGAGACTTGATTTGGATGGAAGAAACATGATTGAAGTATTGGATTTAACCAATTTGGTCTAATTTATCCAATTTGAAGAAATTGAAAAATTAGGGTTTGAGACCACTTCCAAATTTGGGGCTTTTCATTTATATGGTGTATTAGGATGTTTATATGATGCATATAAAGTTTCATGTTGATTTGATTTCATTTGGATGTGTCTTGAAGCATGGAAGTGCAAAATGCACACTTTGGCCACCTAGTGAGGCTCTCGGCCAAGTGTAGCATTTTTGAGATTTTTGTTGCTCTTGGTGTTTTGACATTTGGGACATGTTAAGTTCATCTTAGAAATGATTTAGAATCATTCAAAATTGATTTGATCAATTTCGGACTAAAATGAACAAAATACCAAGTGTAAGGGCAATTCGGTAAATTCACATAAATTTGATTTATTGAATTTTATTTCATAATTTTATTATTGGGTAATTAAATAAATATGTTTATTTAATTAATCCGAGAAAAAGTTTTGAAATCGGAAAATTTGATTTTCCACCGTTTCCGCTGCGTTACCGATATTCCCCCTTAAAACCCTTACATAAGAGTAGTGCGGCTCATTATCTGGCCGTCCTCATGATGCCCGACGTGTGATCGGAACTAATTTTTCCCTCTGACATGTACCACCGTATGAGAGATCTTTACAGGCTGACATCATAATGATGAAGTGTGGCAGTGTAAAAAACAGAGTGATGTGACAGTGAGTCAGGTGGCAGGCTTACTTTCGGCGAATCAGTTGGGGCAGAGAGCCCGTCAATCCGTCATAGATTCACGTGGCTGATGTCATACATATATGGGAACAATGTTATATTTCTCTTAGTATATAAAGGGATGGTAGTCTCATTTGTATAGGTTGGTTGAAATAAGTCTCATAAAAAAATATTCTTTATAATAAACACTACGAAGGCAAACAGCTCGGTCACATTAGACCACCCTTGATAACAGGTCGGCCGAGCTCGGTTTGGTAAAAAAATCAACACTATACTTTGTTCCCATGGATGTAGGCAGGTTTATTCCGGCGAACCACGTAAAGCCTCTTGTCGATTTTATGTTTGCTTCGTCTTTTGCCAAATTTGCTTTTGGTCCCCCATAACCAAACAAATTCACGGTTGGAGGATGATTGTCGCGGAAGCACTATCCCGATATTGCTCCTGGAACCAAAATCACTCATCAATAGTTGGCACCGTCTGTGGGGAAAGAACAAAAAACATCTTGCGTAGTAAGACAACGGTGGAAGACGTGAACCATAGATCGTCGGAGAGTTCAGCAACATAGTGGATGGAGAAAATGGAATAGTTAGAGGAAAGAGAAAGGGAGCGAGCGGAAGCTGGTCAGAATGGAAAGAAGAAGGAGATCGCAAGAAGAAAGAAGGTTGACGATAACGGTAGAAGGGGGAAGAAACGCCGAAGAAGTTAGAGCATCAATAACTCTCCTCATTGAGCTGTAGAATGAAATGTAAAAAAGGTGACCCGAAATCACCAATTAAGACTGAGCCGTAGAATGGTATGTAACACTTCCCCTTGCGTATGAGCGGGCTCGTCTTAAAGAAGTTGTGGCAGTTGTTCGACCTGCCAGATCGGCAGCTTCTCAGCCCTGATGTTCCTCTTCATGTGGCAGGCGAACCAATATGCCGGGGGTACTCGGTCAGTTTCGATGAGTGTCTCATGCATATTATGTAGTGGTCACCCCGAATGGGAGGAAAGGAAGAAAAAATTTCACAGGGGCCACCAAAGACCATGGGAAGGGTTCCTGACCGAGCTCCGGAATTGTCCAAAGATGCTTATGGAGCGCTCGGCACAAAGGGACCCTGTTAGCATGGTCAAGAATTTTAGAATCAAGTTCAGACCAGAAGAACGCAATCAGACTGCAAGACAAGAACCTGAAAATTATTGTAAAAACCTCTTTTGAAATGACCCGCAAAGAGTTGTAAGAATGGCAGTAGGTCCCTTGAATATGAATGAGACTTTATCTTTTGAATTAAAAAAATTGACCAATTTACTTGTTTATTAATTGAATGCGAAACCCATGTTCAATATTCCTGGGACGTGCTCGATGCGAATGGGTGTTCGGTAGCTAGGAAGGGCACCAAGCCCGTGGCACGCCAATCCCGTGTGTCATTATGAAACCCACGAGTGGAAGTGTTCTGACCTAGCTCCTTTCACCTTTGAGGATCCAGAACGCATCAAGGGATGTAGTACATGTGGCAAAAGCGCGAACCCCTCGTGGCACGCTAATCCCGGGTATCATTATCAAAACCCCGAGGCCGAAATGTTACTACCCCATGACTCACATTTTTGAGGAATAGCTCAGGTAAACCGGACCCAGAGAGGTTTCTTCCCCTGCGAGTCGGTTGGTGAATCCCGTTGAGAACCACCAGGCACACGGCATGGGGATGGTCGAATGGCCTCCATGACCCTTGTGACTTCGGGTAAACCGGACCCAGAGAGATTTTTGCCCCTGTGAGTTGGCTGGTGAGTCCTGTTGAGAAACACCAGGTGCACAACGCGGGGAAGGCCCAAGTGCCTATGTGACTCCTGCAACCTTTAGAGATGGTGAACACATTGAGGTTTCTTCCCCCGTGAGTTATCTGTCTAACAGCTTTGGATCAGAAGAAGCATAATATTTGGGAGGTTTCTGCCCCCATAACGTTTACGAACTCTAGTCCCGCCCAGCATGGGGAGGTTTCTGCCCATATGGCTTTGGTCGCTCACCGATCTGTAGCCCGGCTAGCCGGGACGTTGAATTGTAAGGTTCAGAATTGTTATTTTGGGAGGCACCAGGCAGGACGCTGCCTCGGGGGCACCCGAGTTGCTATCTTTTCGGGTCTGTGTGGAGTATGTGCTAAGTCACCTCCGATGTACTAACCTTGTCCAGTTTCCACTTTCTGTTTTTGCTGATGCCCGGTAAAGGGACTTTTGCGCCGGGATCCGCGGAGACTCGGAGGTTAAAGTTTTTCACTCGCGATTAAGTCTCACTTGATCCACCAGCTCGGGGCTAGATCCGTTCCGCCGAGGCTATTTATTCCACCAGCTCGGGGCTGGATCTGTTACGCCGAGGCTATTTATTCCACCAGCTCGGGGCTGGATTCGTTCCACCGAGGCCAAGTGTTCCACTACCTCGAGGTCGGGTTACATCCCACCGAGAGGCTTATCATCGGAATGAGGTCATAACATCTCCCCCATGGCCAGCTCTCAATTGGTCCGGGGAGGTAACATTCCCTCGGAGCGAAGTATTCTGTTACCTCGGGGTCGGGTTACGTTCCACCGAGAGGTTTATCATCGGCATGGGGTCAGAGCATCTCCCTCATGGCCAGCTCTCAACTGGTCCGAGGAGATAACATTCCCTCGGAGCCAAATATTCTGTTACCTCGGGGTCAGGTTATGTCCCACCGAGAGGTTTATCATCGACATGAGGTCGGAGCATCTCCCCCATGGCCGGCTCTCAATTGGTCAGGGGATGTAACATTCCCTTGGAGCCAAGTATTCTGTTAGCTCGGGGTCGGGTTACGTCCCACCGAGTGGATTATCATCGGCATGGGGTTGGAGCATCTCCCCCATGGCCGACTCTCAATTGGTCCGGGGAGGTAACATTCCCTCAGAGCCAGTTTATTGTTAGCTTGGGGTCGGGTTACGTCCCACCGAGAGGTTTATCATCGGCATGGGGTCGGAGCATCTCCCCCATGGCCAACTCTCAATTGGTCCGGGGAGATAACATTCACTCGGAGCCAAGTATTCTGTTACCTCGGTGTCGGGTTACGTCCCACCGAGAGGTTTATCATCGGCATGGGGTCAGAGCACTTCCCCTATGGCCGGCTCTCAATTGGTCCGGGGAGGTAACATTCCCTCGAAGCCAAGTATTTTGTTAGCTCGAGGTCGGGTTACGTCCCACCGAGAGGTTTATCATTGGCATGGGGTCGGAGCATCTCCCCCATAGCCGACTCTCAATTGGTCCGGGGAGTTAACATTCCCTCGGAGCCAAGTATTCTGTTAGCTCGGGGTCGGGTTACGTCCCACCGAGTGGATTATCATCGAAATGGGGTCGGAGCATCTCCCCCATGGCCGGCTCCCAATTGTCCGGGGAGGTAACATTCCCTCGGAGCCAATATATTGTTAGCTCGGGGTCGGGTTACATCCCACCGAGTGGATTTTCATCGGCATGGGGTCGGAGCATCTCCCCCATGGCTGGCTCCCAATTGGTCTGGAGAGGTAACATTCCCTCGGAGCCAAGTTTATTGTTAGCTCAGGGTAAGGTTACGTCCCACCGAAGAGATTATCATTGGCTCGGGAACAGAGCAGTCCTCTCATGGCTGGATTCAAATTGATCGGGATCGAAACTTACACTCACAGTTAGAGTATGAAGAAAGAGTTAGCAAGTTAAAAATGGAAATTATGCTAGGTATGGAAGACAGAAAGTAAAACATTCAGTGATATGCACAGAAAGGGAAAATGTAAATATTATTACAAAATAAACATTGTTTTTACATAGGGCCCCATTGGAGTCACCCTCATTCTTCAGCCCGCACAGGGGCAGCTGGTTCATCTTGGTAGGGCTCAGGAGGCAAGACTTCTGGCACAAGCTCGGCAGGAGGAATCTTAGCTTCAGTTTGGACGATAGGAGGGGCTTCGACCTCTGCTGCAGGCACTTCGGGGGCGGGGGTAGGAGCCTCAGGCTGTAACTCCTCATGAACTAGGGATATGGGCACGACAGATATAGGTTCAGGATCTTGAATCTGCTCCGGAGGAGGGGCGAGTAGAGCAACAACTTCGTCCTCCGAGAGCTCCCATTTGTAGAATTGGATGACAATGTGGACGGGTCCCATGTCCACCCCGGGCATCAGCATTGGAAAGATTTGAGCACAATCACCAACCCCTTCGAGCTTGGCTTTCTCAAGCTCGTCTTCCAGTTGGGCCTCCCGATTTTCCAGGTCCTCACGAGCCTGATCCTTCTCTTTGATCACCGTTTTGAGCTTAGAATCCGAGCTTGCGGCCTCCCACCACAGAAGTTTGGCTTCCTCCTCGATGGCCTCCATTTTCTTCTTTACAATGACGAATGCATTGCAGAGGGAATCGATCAATGCAGTGGCCTCGGAAGTGGCCTGTCTCAGATCTTTCTCCTTCCTACCCAACTCGGCCTCCCGTTCTGTAATCTGAGATTGAAGCCTCTGCACTTGGCCCCCCTCGGACAGAAGGCTCATCAGCAAGTCTTTTTTCTAAGCCATTACGTAACCCATCTGCAAGAGAGAAAGAATATGTTAGAATTCGTCAAGTAAAAACAAAGAATGGAAACAATGAAAAATGTTTACCTCGATGATTTGGGCAGAGAACTTGAAGATCACCTCATCGGGGGAGATGTCCTCAAATTTTGGGATCCGCTCGGGGGCACTGTCTCGACCAGTAAGTAGATCGCAAGCACTAGGTGGGATGTCGCATCCCGGCCCTTCTCACTAAGGTCATCCACCCCCAACACTACCCCACACTTCCCTGTCTTGGGGGGAGCCTCAGCAGTTCACCTCTCCCTCCGAGCAGCAGATTTCCTGGTGAAAGGTTATTCTTCTTCCTCCTCTTAGAGCTTGACTACTTCTTCTCCGAGCACGCGGTGGCGTTTGCTCGCAGGACTGGATGAGGTAGGAGATGGTTGGACCATTGGGCTCGGTGCCGCCTCTGTGAGAGTAGGGGGATGAGGTGCCACCGAATGAGCAAACATTTTGGCTTTTCCCTTAACCTCATGAGGAATCGAAGTGGTCAGCCACCATTGAGAACTTCTGAATTCACCCTGACCGGTCCTCTTGGTCAGACCCTCGATCCGCCTTAGGTATTTGGCCGGCTTCGTCATTCTTGCAGAATACAAGGCATATAGCATGGTGATGAGTGGTAAATGTATCACTATTTCCCACTCATTTGACCTAATATTTTGTATAGTTTCTTGAGTTTTGTGAATATTTTGATGTATTTTGTATTAGTTTGTAGATAAATAAAGTTTCAGGACTCTCTGGAGGTGATTTGGGACCAAAATGGTGAAAAAGGACACAAAAGGGGAAAATGGTCATTTGGCGCGTAGGCTGCGTTGCGACGCCTAACATGTGCCGCTCCATGCTAACGTGCGCCGGGTCCATATGTCATAATCTGAGAAGTTTGACTCTGCTAACGTGCGCCGTGCCACGTGTCACCATCACAGCCGATCTACTAACATGCGCCGTGCCACGTGTCATCATCCTATGGTGCCGACAATCGCCATCGCCACGTGTCACCATGTGTCAACCATGTCATCGTCCATATCACTAGTTGACCGAGTCAACATGCCACGTCACCACCACGTCATCATCAGCCAATCACAGCGTGCCACCTGTCGCCATGTCAGCGCCACGTTACTGCCACTTCAGCATAATTATTGAGTTAATCATCCGTAATTGCCACGTCAGCGGATAAGAATCTGAGCCGACGAACCATAGAGCGACACGTCAGCGCGTCGCGACGCAAGAAGAAACTTGCGCGTCGCGACGCGAGGGGGTTACCGAGGCCTATAACTCAAAATTTCAGTTTCAGACGTACATTCCTCTCTGAATTCTATGATGTAAATAAGGAGTTTTCTACCTAGTTTTTTTTAATTTCAGTTTTGTAATTAATTTTAATTACGTTTTGTAATAGTAATTTACTTTTGTAATATTAATAGTAATTTACCTTTTTTAACTTTTACAGTTCTTACTATTCAACCATGAGGAGGTAACTTCCCCCTGCTAGGGTGAAAGGTAATTCTTTTACTATTGCTATTTAAATTAATCTCCCATAATTATAATATATTCACTATTTAAAATTTGACTTAATAAAGATACCGCTATATTGGTCGGTTGGTAATTTATTTTAAACTGGTTTAAACCTGACTAAGCAAGGATACCGCCAGATTGGTCGGTTGGTAATTAAATTTTCTTACCGCCTATATGACCGGTTTATTTTGGTTCTGCCTTTATGGCTGGTTGGACTTAATTTGACTTAATCAGGTTACCGCCTATATGGCTGGTTGGCAAAATTATCACAAGTTAATATATTATATTAAGGGAGATATCTAAATGGTAGATAGTAAAAGTAGATCCTTTTACCTTAGCATTTTATTTTATTGTAAATTTACTTTTCAGCATTTATTTTACCGCATTTACTTTTCAGCATTGTAATTTATATATTTTATTTTTAAGTTTTTACTAGCCCTAGTTATGTGTCGTAACTAAGTTAGTTATCTAGGGTTGTGATGAATTCTAATATCACCGGTTTATAATGGGTTATTTTATAGTTTGGGTAATTTAAAGGTTTACTTATTAAGTGTTAAGCTTAATGCGTCTTGTTAATTGACCACTAATAAGATTGATCTGGTAAATCTAAAATAACCTTGACAAAGGAATTTTAGGTTTCAGCCTTAGACTTAATAACCCACGATCTTCCTTGAGGATAGATAACCCTTTAATAGATTTCCTTACAGGATAGACATATACCTTTCGGGCGGGGGTAGCCATAATTGGAACTTAAACTTAATGAATCCAGATAATTTGGTTGACATAGACATATGGTTCAATTGGGTTAAACTGGGTATTTGCGTCTGACCATCGACAGAGGCTTTCGCATAATTTCGTGTTCCAGGTTAGTAAACCGATAAATTACACAAAATGAAATAACCACTTCATCTTTAAAATGATATTGGAAGATTCACAACCCTAGATAGTTTCCTAATTGAATTTTCTTAAACCTACTTTCGTGCAATTTTATTTACTTATTTTTAAATTTAAAATCATCACCATTTCAAATCAATCAATCAACCTGTTAGATACTAGTAATCATTTGACCTAATAAAATTAATAGATTAGGTATTAAGTCCTCGTTGGATCGATACTTTTTATACTACTTGAACGATACGTGCGCTTGCGTTATACGTGTGTGATTACGCCAGTCACATGGTCAGTTTCTAAATACGGGTAACTTCATTCATGTTTGAGCCGAGCACAATGGATTTGTTAGAAGGTTAGATGGTAGCTACCTAATCGACCTAGAGCCTGAGGGGGTACGTTCCGGATAAGGCGTGATTCTACAAAGGCAGCATCGTTGACGATTTTCTTCCAAGGGCCAGCAAAATTCTGGGCCCTTTTAATCCTGGTCCGGACCTCATGGATGACTTTGGGAGGGTCTCTCCAGAAGGCTGAAAAGGTTTGGGAAGTTAGTATTTCTTTTCATGATAATTACGAAAAAACTAAGGGCTCAGGTCCTCACCTCTTGCTGAGAAGACATCTGAGACGTCTATCTCTTCAGAAATTGTCGACTGAGATCGGCCCCAGTCACCCGTGGCCCAGAACCAGGGGTCTTTGAAGTTCTTGTTAGTCTGGGGGAGATCGGTGATGAGGGCGGGGACGTCGGCGTAAGAAGAGAGGTAATACCAACCATGGTGGGACTTCGGGTTGTCCTTCAACTTGTATAGTCTTTGCAGCTCCACAAAGGTCGGCTCTCAAAGCCCGCTCGGTGCCATATTACATGAAGACCGACCAATATCCGCCAGCTATTTAGATTCAGTTGGCATGGGCAACTTCCATCATAACGAGCATCCTCGTAAAATATGACTGGATGGGCAGCCGCAGACCGCACTCGAATAAAGAAGAGAGAAGGGCCACAGAGCCAGATTCGGGCCGACTTGCATGTTCGGCAAGGCCCGGGACATCAAGAGCTATGTCTATGGGAATCTCATACTGGTGGCAGAGTGTGCTCAAATCGTCTTCCGTAATGGTTGAAGGGCGGTCCATGTCCAGGGAGGACCAGTCTAATTCGCCCGGTTCAGGATCTTTCCGGGGAATTCGGTGATGGTAAGTATCTTTTTCATCCTGAGAAGGGGTTGGAGTAGTATCTAATTCCTCCAAGCTGGCCGAGCTGGAGGAAGCCTCTTCAGTACAAGGAGGTTGGGGGTTTGTGGGCCGAGCTGAGGATGATTCAGCGTCTGACATTCCTAGCAATGGTAGGGTATAAGAAGGGCAGTTAGAAATCAGTTTGGGGGCACCGCATACTCGACGGCTATTCTAACGACCGGGAACCTACGCCTAAAGTCTCTAAACTTCCTAGCAATGGCCACAAACAGTAAGTCTCTTCCTCAAACATCAAACCAAACACACAACAAACACAGAAAACCCAAAAATCAAACACCCTAACCCACAACCCGTCATTCGACCAAGAGATACATGCATCTTATATCGCCCCAACATCCCAAAACACACATTTGAAACACAGAACATAGGGATAAACATGATAGAAAAAAAATAAAGAGCGAGCAAGGCTGAATACATGAACTTTCACAAGCAGCAAGTGATCACAAAGAGTTTCAGTAATTGAAAAGAAGAAAGTCGAGCAGAAACTTACTTGATTCAAGATATATAGATGGTTGGTCTGGTCGATCTTGAAGTTTGCTGATCTCAGGCAAATAAGGAAGGAGTCTCTTGCGCTTCGGAAGTGCTGGTTTTCGTAAAAGAAAGAAAGGAGTGTTGCTTCCCATTTTTATAGACAGCTTGGGGCATTTCTGGCCATTGGATCAGAGAGAAGCCTCGGATATGCACTGCGTGTCACTTTCAAGTTCCATCTGCTCAGATTGTGATGAACGACTGAGATTGGAAACCATTCGGTTGCTCATTGAACGGTTGATTGCTGTGATTTTTGGCGGGAGGATCACAGATGTTCGAAAAGTTTCACAGCCGGACTAAACCCTAGAAATGATTTGATGGGCATTTAAGAGGTTAAGATGGTTTACAGTTTCCAAGGGGCGGATACCAGAAGGGTAATTTGGTATTTGTTTCAAGATAGAGGATCCTTTGGACGGATATCAGAACTCTCGGTGACCGAGCACATGAAGATGACAGAGATGACTTGATTGGTAGACAAGGAAGTTTACTCTGTAGATCCTGGAGCCGACCATCTCCCGGCTGATCAGCACACACCTAACTTTGTAGTTCCCGGTACCAACTCGTACACTCGTTGAAACCGAGAACTAGATGACATATATTGATGGTAATTTTTATCGTAAAGTATTTGAACAGTTCGGAAATGGCAGAGATGGAATTTCTCCTTTGAGAAGGACGAAGGATCTGAGGGCATAACTCACTCTTCGACCAAGTATGGAGGTCGGACCTGTCTCCCCGAATCTGACCGACCAGAGGACACAGCATGGTGCAGGTTTCAAAAGCCGACAACATCAGATCCTAGACCGACCACTTCAGACCGATAGCTCGGATCAGTCTTATACTTCCTGTTATATAGAAGATTGAGCTCGGATACTTCGGGTCAGGTCGAAAGTAGTAAGAGTAGTGCGGCTCATTATCTAGCCGTCCTCAT
Source organism: Zanthoxylum bungeanum (assembly GCA_019454045.1). Lineage (NCBI taxonomy): Eukaryota > Viridiplantae > Streptophyta > Magnoliopsida > Sapindales > Rutaceae > Zanthoxylum > Zanthoxylum bungeanum. The sequence continues at coordinate 61,026 of SKCR01015530.1, forward strand.
AACGCCCGATGTGTGATCAGAACTACTTTTTCCCTCTGACATGTACCATCGTATGAGAGATCTTTACAGGCTGACATCATAATGATGAAGTGTGGCAGTGTAGAAAACAGAGTGATATGACAATGAGTCAGGTGGTAGGCTTACTTTCGGCGAAGCAGTTGGGGCATAGAGCCCGTCAATCCACCAGAGATTCACGTAGATGGCATCATACAGATATGAGAACAATATTATATTTCTCTTAGTATATAAAGGGAGGGTAGTCTCATTTGTATAGGTTGGTTAAAATAAGTCTCATAAAAAATATTCTTTGTAATAAACACTACGAAGGCAAACTGCTCGGTCACATTAGACCACCCTTGAAAATAGATCGGTCGAGCTCGGTTTTGTAATAAAATCAACAATCTACTTTGTTCCCGTGGATGTAGGCATGTTTATTCCACCGAACCACATAAACCCTCTTGTCGGTTTTGTGTTTGCTTCGTCTTTTGCCAAATTTACTTTTGGTCCCCCATAACCAAACAAATTCACGGTTGGAGGAGGATTGTCCTGGGAGCATTATCCCCGATATTTCCCCTGGAAATAAAATCACCAGTCAACAAAGACTATTACAGTAAAATGGCTAAACATTGACCCAAAATGTAAAAACCATAGAAGATATGACTACATGGCCTGTAAGGAGTCTGTCCACTCCGTGATCTGTTCTTTTGTGATAATAACTTTAGAATTAGACGAGTAGGTACACAGTTTGTATATGTTAGCAATGTTTCAGTAGAGACAATAGAGCAGAAAGGAGAGGCCCAAGAGGATGACGATCCATCTCAGGAGATTTGCTGATTTCGTGTAAACAAACGGGTAGAGGAGTGCGTTGTTTTATGTAGAGGTGGCCACTGTTCGGTTCGGTTCGGTTCCAGAATCGAAAAGAACTATTCGGTTCTACGATTCCAGGTTGCTGGAATCGCAGAACCGAACCGAACAGGAATCAAACCAAAAAATTCGGTTCGGTTATCTATTTTTAAGGAAAAATAAAAAAAATTGGTTCGGTTCCGGTTCTGAACCGTAACCGAACCAAACCTTAAGATTACGGTTCCAAATTTTATGAAACCGTAACCGAACTGTTTGGGATTCGGTTCCGATTTTGGAATCGTAATCGGATGGAATCGTAACCTTACGGTTCCAACTGGTTCCGTTCCGATTCGGTTTCGGTTCCGAACCGGAACCATGGCCGGGTCTAGTTCTATGGTTGTTAGAGTTAGTTAGTGTTGGAGGGAAATGTTGTTAGGACTGTTAAACAACTAAGGAAACACGTGAGAGTTTGTTACATTGCACGTGACACTTACAAAACAATATATAAACATATAACCATTCATTCACAAGAATAAGACTTTTTTTTTGGAATTTACAACAGGAAATTAGGAGAGTTTTAGGTTGCTCTAGAATTAAACCTAACATTTGGTGCTTTCATTGAGAGTGTTCTATGGGAAAGAGCATTGGCAATGGCGATGCAGCTTCTCAGATCGCAGGGCTGCAGTAGCAGATAGATGACAAGCTCGAAATTTTTCTGAAACTGCCACCACAGTTCAAGAAATACAGATGCTCCTGCATAATCTCACTCACCGATTGGAATATGGAGGGGGATTGGTCCAAAAAACTAAGCTCCCACCATTAATGAGGCAGATGTCAACTCAAAGATGATGAGATACAAAAACTTTCGATTGGAGATACCTAAGTTTGATGGACAAGATGTTATGTGTTGGATGTTAAAGATACACTTTTTGACACTTATCCAACACCGGATGAGCAAAAGATTTCAGCGGCTGCCTATGATTGGGAGGGGGAAGCCCTATCTTGTTTTGGTATGCCTGGATGAGGAAGAACGGTCAATTGAGGTCATGTATAACATTCTTGGAAGCTGTGACCTCAAGGTTCAGAGACTCGGTATTTGAGAATCATGAGGGGGCACTTTCAAGCTGACTCAAACCACATCTGTTAAGGCTTACATGAAGGAATTCAAGGTATTTTCTAATAAGGTTCATGGCCTATCTGCTAATTCACTATTTGAACTGTTTCATGTATGGGTTGAAAATGGGTATTAGGAGAGAAGTGATTGCTTTGAAACCTGTAACTATAATGGAAGCTGTGGATTTGGCTTTGTTACAAGAAGATAAGTTAATGGATTTAAGAACTCCGATTAGGAATCAGAAGAATATTTTTTCCAGTGCCTTAGAAAATCATGTTACACTACCACTGTTACTGAGAGTAAAACAAGTTAGGGCACTATCAGTGGGTGGGGTGTTTAAAAATTAACTCATGCTGAGATGTAAAACAGAAGAGAAAATGGACTGTGTTATAATTGTGATGAGAAATTCCACCCTGGGCATAAATGCAAGGCTAAGATGTTACTTATGATTGTATCTAGACATGAGGGACAAGAAAATGGGGAATAAGGGAATGCTATTGAATTGCAGCCTAGAATGAGGGTGTAGATGGTCCTCAGAAACCATAAATAAGTTTTCACGCCTTTTTTGGATCTCATTTTCCAAATGACTTAAAGTTGACAGGCACAATCAAGGGAAAGGAAGTTCAAATACTCATAGATAGTGGTAGCACTCACAATTTTATACAACAGAGGGTGTTGTTTTATCTGGGATTGGAGGTTGTGGCTTCTAGTCCCTTTGAGGTCATGATTGGGAATGGAGAAACCCTGAAATATGAGAGTATATTTCCTGGAGTACTAGTAATGCTTCAGAGGCAATAATTTTCAGTAGATTTCTTTGTCCTACCCATCCAGGGATCATAATTGGTGTTAGGGGTACAGTGGCTGGAAGTTCTTGGTCCAATCATCATGGACTATAAAAAGTTGGAGTTGAAATTTACTTGGAATAGGAAATCAGTTACATTAGTAGGGGATAACAGGTTGGTGTGGATCCGGTGTCTCTTCTATAACTAAAGAGAATGACAACAACTCAATCAATAACATCCTATTACCATCTGCAACTTTTGATGGAGGAGACTAAGAGTGCTGAAGTAGATAGTAAAATACAGCCTATATTGGATGAATTTGCAGAGAGGTATTTTTCCACCCTAAGGAGTTACCACCAGCAAGGGGCAAGGGCCTTGGATCACCACATACAGTCCGTACCAAATATACCACCAGTGAATGTGAGACCCTATAGGTACTCTCATTACCAAAAAGAAGAAATTGAGAGGCTGATTAAAGAGATGATGGCAGAGGGAATTATACAGCACAATATTAGTCTTTTTTCATCTCCAGTATTGTTGGTTGAAAAGAAAGATGGTTCTTAGAGGTTCTGTGTGGATTATAGGGCACTAAATGCTGTGATTGTCAAGGACAAGTTCCCTATACGAACTATTGATGAGTTAATAGATGAACTTCATGGAGCCACCATATTTTCCAAACTAGATTTGAGAGCTGGTTACCATCAGATCATGATGGCTGTAGAAGATATGGCAAAAACTGCATTAAGGACTCATGAAGGTCATTATGAGTTTCTGGTAATGCCTTTTGGTTTGAGTAATGCTCCCTCTACATTCCAAGCTAATATGAATCATATTTTCAAACCATTCTTAAAAAAATTGTCATAGTGTTCTTTGATGATATATTGGTATATAACCCTACTTGGGTGACAAGAAACTCACTTGAGTGTTAAACCAAGCATACTCCGAGTATTCTATCTAAACCACAAGAACCTGAATCTTTGATTTTGTAGGAACAAAACCTTCCAAAATCAGCCCTAAACCCCCAAGGAACCGTGCCCTTGACAATATAAAGATGATGAATCAGAGTGCTTTGCTAGCATTTGGAGACGCCACTAAATTTGCCACATTTAGATAAGTCGATTTGAACTTGAAAATAGGGGAATCCCTCCCTCACAAGGTTTCGGCCATAGCCATAAAGCTTAAAGTTCAAGTTTTTTTTTTTCAAAAGTTGGTGTGTATTATTTTTCATTGCAAAGGACTGGATCCTTTATATATTACAACTTAAGGAAAACCTAAAAAATGACTAAAACGCCCTTAAAGGCAAAAAATTACAAAAAGTCTAAAATACACAAGTTTGGCAGAATTACAAAAGTGTCAAAGTTAAGTCAAATTCTCCATATAGGTTTATGTCTTCGTAATCGAGAATGTATCTTTAAGCTGAGTGATTCTTATGCTACAAGAATCATGTCATTGGGAGTTGCATTTGAATCATCTTAGAGTCATATAGAGTGTCTATCAATTAACTCTTTTGTAGCCAAGTCCAGTAAATGTGTGTTTGGCCAGAGTAGAATCCAATACTTATGCCATTGTATTTCTGAGCAAGGGCTAGAACCAGATTACTCCAAGATTCAGGATATGCTTCACTATCCAGGCCCAGTTACTCTCAAACACTTGAGGGCATTCTGGGGTTGACTGGGGGTTGACTGGGTATTATAGGAGGTTTGTGAGGTATTATGCAGTAATTATTGCACCACTTACTGACTTATTGAATGTGTTAGGAAACGTAATCCCTAATATATTTACATATTTGTCCTCTTAGGATCTAACTGTGGGACACAGAAACTGGGCGACGCATGCTATTCCGGGCTCGCGGCCCGGTTGGGAGTACGGAGTAGCCCGCGGGGGACTAAACCGGAGAATAATGGAGTCGCCACCCGGTGTTAACCGGGAGAATGATTTAAGGCCGCATTCACCCCTCGCAAGGGAAGACCTCAAACCGTTGGTTTCGGAATGGTCCCTTACTTATGCCACTTGTAATGATGTGATTTGTGCAATAATTTAATCGAGTCTAGCAACATATACTTCCAAGTGTATTCTACTTCTAAGTTCACATGCATGAAAATAAAGCTCATATCTAAGTTTGCATAAAAGTAAATCGGAATACAACAAGCATATGATTTCATAAGCACATTACATTCATGGATACGACAATACAAGCAAATGATGATTGTACAAGCATGCTTAAAATTGAATTAGAATAATGGCAAGCGCATAATCTCACAAACACATTGCATTGATAATCATGGAAGCGCAAACAAGCAATAATTATGCAAACATACATATTAAATAGAGGTAATTAAGTGCATAATGTAAAAAGATAACTAGAGAGGCAATTATACGTTAAAATAAACATGCCATAGTGTGATGCAAAAGAAGATAGACAATACAAAAAGCAAATAATGAAATAAAAGGCGCGGCAAAACGTCGTGGCAAAGGTAGCCCTTAGGCATTTAATCCCTCGAAATGGAGGATCTTTAATCCAACTTGATAAGCCCATGCACGATGCAATGTGATGCATGATTATGCAAGGAGATGACATACAAAAAACAAATAACGAAGTAAGAGGCGCGGCAAAATGTCGTGGCAAAGGTAGCCCTTAGGCTTTTAATCCCTCGAAATGGAGGACCTTTAATCCAACTTGATAAGCCCATGCGCATTACATTACAATGCATATAAAATAAAGACAACTATATGGAACTTCGTATGTCCGATTGAACACATCTTACATTCGACCGAATATACATCATCCGGCGCGGCAAAACATCGTGGTAAATGATTTTAACCCCTTAACATGGAGGACCTTTAATCCAACTTACTAAGCCCATGCGCTAATAACATAATGCATATAAAAAATAAAGACAACAATATCGGACTTTGTATACAAGATTGAACACATCTTACATTCGACCGAATATACATCATCCGGCGCGGCAAAGCATCGTGGTAAAGGATTTTAACCCCTCGACATGGAGGACCTTTAATCCAACTTACTAAGCCCATGCGCTAATAACATAATGCATATAAAAAATAAAGACAAAATATCGGACTTTGTATACCCGTTTGAACACATCTTACATTCACCGAATATACATCATCCGGCGTGGCAAAATATCGTGGTAAAGGATTTTAACCCCTCGACATGGAGGACCTTTAATCCAACTTACTAAGCCCATGCGCTAATAACATAATGCATATAAAAAATAAAGACAACAATATCGGACTTTGCATACCCGATTGAACACATCTTACATTCAACCGAATATACATCATCCGGGCGTCAAAACATCGTGGTAAAGGATTTTAACCCCTCGACATGGAGGACCTTTAATCCAACTTACTAAGCCATGCGCTAATAACATTAATGCATATAAAAATAAAGACAACCATATCGGCTTTGTATACCCGGTTGAACACATCTTACATTCAACCGAATATACTCATCGGCGCGACAAAAAACATCGTGGTTAAATGATTTTAACCCCTCGAATTGGAGGCCTTTAATCCAACTTACTAAGCCCATGCGCTTATCTCATCATTTAAACAAAACAATAACATGCAGAAAATTACATTGCGGATAGTAAATGAATCATCACGATACATTAAAACAAATATGCGCCGTTACTCAAGTGGTACGTGGAGTTGTATCCCAAGTACAGACCGGCAACTAACGTCCATTCGGATTCGGCTACGAAATTTTTGTCTGGGGTTTCCATCCTCTATACCACGAGAGACGCCACCTTTTCACATCCATTTAAAAGCCACAACATGATCCACAACACGACTCTCATGCGAAGAAAATAAATAAAACATTTTTTTTAAAAGACGACTTTTTTTATGCAAATAAATAAGAAAAGTGCCCTCAGGTCTAACCTTTAATCGTCTCTGGAAGTACGTACACGATCGTCGGAAGGGTTGTGCTCCGCAACTCTCCGGTTCACTGGTTCTACATTTTCTGTTGGATAATATGACCCATAGCGTCACTATTTGCACATATCATTGTGTTGTTGTAGCAAATTAACTATGTGACAAGGAAATTGCACTCTCATCATTTGTGATTAGATCACCATAGATATATAAATGAAGAGAGGTCCCTATGATTAGTTCCTGGATTGAGATGATATGAGACAGTATCAGTCCACGAAGGATTAATCATTAAATATCCCTAGCCGTAGTATTATCGAGACTGGACATCGATAATGCGGAATAGGCTAGTATTGCACTTGTGCGCGTTGTGAGGGCACAACGACATAGTTCTCATATATATAAGTATTGGATACTTATGCAAGTGCGATAGGAGGTCGTGTTTCACCGATGGTACGGGAAACAGCTTCGCTCTGGATAGACCCCTCGGAATCCCATTGGTATTATGACGATGTGTCTATGGGAGGCCGAAATCAAGGTAGGTGTGTATAGTCTTAACCTGAGACTTACATCGCTAATGCTTACGACAATCGATATACTTTAGTTGAGGTCGTCTAGGACTGTAACGGTTCTGTGTACGCCAATGCGGGTATATTGAGAATCGTAGTGTATTGGATGTGATGTCAAGACGGAAGTGTCACTCCAGTCATAATGGAGATGATGTCACGCAGGATACGGTATTAGTGCTCTTAAAGTGATGCGCATCCAATCGTGATATTATGACCAGGTCATGAATATCCGATTATAGAGACTAGTTACCAGACATCCGATATGTGTTTCGGACGGGGCAGACACTTATCCAGCCCCAGCCCTAGCACGTGATTATCCGATACTGGACCGATATGCACAATACATTAGTATACTACGCTTGATACAGATCTTAATATTCTTAAATGGATATGTCCGGAGAATTGGGTAGACTTGGTGCTTTGCTAGGAGTCGACCTTGTCTCGTAAATCGGTAGAATTTAGACGTAGTACTTGGTACGTACGTGATTCGGATACTCCGACGACCGATTTACTGCCAGATTATCCGGGGATCTCATGGGTCGCTTCCCGATAATCCACCGATGACGCACAACTCGCACTCTTGAATAATCTGGGATTATACAGAAGAGAGAGAAAATTAATCTAGGATTAATAACGGAGATATTTTATCCGGGATAAAATGTCGTCTAAAGGAGAGAACGATTAATTCGGAATTAATCGATGTATTAATATATTCGATATATTAAACGAAATTAGATTTCGACGCGGAATTAAAATTAGATTTTAATTCGGGCAAACGAGTTATTTAGAATTAATTCGTTAGCGACGTAAATAATAATTTCGGTAGCCGTAATTATTCGATTGAATTAACGTCGCGACGTAAGCTCGGTATTTCGGAAATATCGAACCCGAACGCGTGAGTGCACGTGGGCCCACTTTCATTTGGAAACGTGTGGGGCCCACATGACACATGTCATTCTAATGCTTTGCATGTAGATGTGTACATTGCACTCAATGTCATTGCATGGAGTTTGAGTGTTTGACACTCTAAGCCATTGCATGTTATGTGTCATAATTTTATTATTATTTAATGAAAATTATGGCATAAATATAAATTGATTTTTGGTAAATCATTTTAAATTCAATACACAATTTTATCTCTCTCAAAATTCTCTCCTCTCCTCACGCCAAACACACACTGGTGGACTGTTTTTGACTAGGTTTGGGCGTGACTTTAGGGAAGCAAGAGTGGATTTTCATGGTGAAAATTCAAGTGCTAGCACACTTACAAGTCTTGCGAAGGTGGTAGGGAGGTTCGACCATGAGCCGGGATCCATCCAACGAAGCTAGGAGCTCGTTTCTCAGCTCAAAAACTGAAGACAGAGGCAGTGGACTGCATGCAGTAAGCTTATGGCAGTGCGTTTTTGGCTTCATTGTCTTCAAATCGACTCTACCGATCAATGTAAGTATTCCGCTATCTTCGTTGGTGTATTCACGCATGTTTTCATGTCTTGTTTGATCTTGGGACCTTAGATAATTTTCAACAATGGCATCATGAGCTAATGTTGCAAGCATGAATTTGTAGGGCTTTAAAATTTGGGTAAATGTTTGTTGAGCATGATTTGAATAAATTGCTTGTTTGAGTATGCTTATAACATGTTTAAATTCATTTTGGTGGGACTATTTGATGAAAAATGATTTGGAATTATTTTCCCCAAATTTTGCATTCTTGGCCGAATATGTGACTAATATTGGGTATTTTGATTTTAGCATGATTTGGTTAAATTGATTAATTGAGCATGTTTAAATGATCTTTAATTGAAGATTGATTTGATCAATTTCAACAAAATGTGATTGGATAAATTTGCCCAAATTGGAAGTGTTGGCCGAATGTGTGATGTGTTTGGAAACTTGGAATTTTTTCATTTTAATTCATTGGATGAGTTATAATGATAAAGGATGATGTTAATTTAAGATTGAATTGGATTTAATTTAAATTGTACAAAAACCCTAAATTCCTTATGTTGGCCGAATCTATAATGCCCTAATGTCTTGGTGTTTTTTGGTTTTGTGACATTGGATGTGTATGAAATCAAATCGGATGGTGATTTGATGTCGATTGTAGGTCGATTGGATCGAAACCAAATCGGACACAAAATCCCTTCCTTGGCCGAGAGCATGAAGCATGTAATGGATTTGATTTTCAATTTGTGTGTGGACATATGATAATGAATATTAAGCATGATTAATTGGACTAATTTGGTGTTTTGGAAATGTTGATTTAGTCGATTAATCATATAATGCACTTTGGTAATTAAATTGCGAAATTGGATTTTTGTAATTAATTATTGGGCCTAAATTGGATTTGGGCTTGAATTGTTGTAATTGGCCTATTGGGCTTGATTTATCAAGTTTGGTTTAGGCCAAGTGGATTGGATCCAATTGGGCCCAAAACCTTAACCATAAAGCCCAATTGCGACTTAATGAACCTTTAAAGTTCAATTGGGCCTAATGGCCAAGATTGATTTATGGGCTTATGGGGTAAATCCCGGATTGGACTTTGGTTATCGGTTTGACCCGAGTTGACCAAAAGTCCACGCCTTAAGAAATCAATCAAAAGCCCATTGGACTTTAATTGAATTGACGTTGGACGTTAATCGGTCTTTGAGACGCGTTACGATTAGATTTGGAATTTAAATCGTAAAAGGTTTATTAAATAAAAGTGTAATATTTAATTTGGAATTGAATAAGAATTAGTATTAAATACATGTTAAATTAGATTTAATGATGTAGTTTAATTTAATTCATGAATTCGTACTTTAAGTACTTATTCGCAAAAAACGAGTTTGACTCGAACAAAATCAAATCGTTGTTTGAACATTGGATGATCACTTAATTATCAGATTAATTAATTTGATTAGATTGATTGATAGCATGCTTATGTGTGTGAATACGTGGTTGTGTTGAATGAATAATGTATATCGGATGGATATTAGTCGGGTGGGCAATTTTAGAAATTGTTGTAATAAATTCGATTTATTAAATTGGACCTGCGTGTCCAGCCTTATCACTTCTTTCTCTTTGTATTCTCTTCTCACCTATTCCCCTCTATGTATATGAGGTTTCTTTAGAAGTGTAGTGTAACGGGTAGAAGAGTAGAAGTAGTACAAGTGCTAGCTTGAGTGGAGAAAGAGGAGAGATTTGATCTAGGATCAATGTGTTAAGTATCCATCCGCATATCATTATTATTTATTTTCATACTCGCTTTATTATGTATTTAGAATGCATGTTTAAGGGTGTATGATGATGAGACCTTAACAAAGATAATTAAATTGGTAGCCAATTTGCACGCGAAAAACCCTCATCAAATATCATGCGTTTTTTCCTTCCATTGAGTGATTCTTACTCAAGATCCTAGATTGGCAGGGGTTGTTGGCCAAAGTCAAGCCCTTGTCCTTCGAAGATGTGTTTTAATCACGAGGCTTTGTTCCATATCGGTGTCGTGTCCAAGTTGTGGTTTGTTGGCCAAAGTCAAGACCACTTCTTGTCCATTGACATTGATTACGAAGCTTCCATGTCAATGGGTCCGCGCTTGACTGGGATCACTAGGTTTGTTGTGCCAAAGCCAAGGCCTAGTTGATTCAGAGGAAAAGGTTAGGGTATACATTCGATGTATAGGCATATATAAGATATATGTTTGGGACTTGGATGTCCACCTACTGGATCTAGGAGTTGGATGAGATCCAATTGATCTTCGAGATCTACCTAGTTAATTATCATACAATTTGTTGGCCAAAGTCAAGATTGTGTGATATTTAACGGGATCCTAGCCCACTAGGAAACACGGTTTCCCGAGTACTCGACAGAGGGTTAGAGGCTCGACGAAAAATAGTGGGAGGCAAGTATTGAATTTGCAACATTCGTTCGAATACTCGCTAAACGCGCTCATTTTATTTTACTCGTCATATTTATTAAAAGTATTAGTTGGACTAATATTTTATGTTGTTTTAAAATATATATATAGTTGGACTATATACAAACTCATTCAATATATAGTTGATTTTATAATTGGATTATAGTAATCAATATAATTGAATTAAAATGATAGTTGATTTTATAATTGGATTATAGTAATCAATATTAAAATTATAGTTGATTAAATAATTGGATTATTGTAATCATTATAATAAATAGTACCTTATTAAATTGATTAAATAGTTGGACTATTGAAATCAAGAAAGAATTGAAAAGTTGAATATTTAAAATATATAATCATGGATTAAATGTTTTAAATGATTTAATTTTCAATTGGGAATTAATAATAGGTTAATTTATTTGATAAAATAACTTATTATGACTAAGCCCATAATTAAGCAAATAGTAGAGCATAAAGTCTTTGGAAGATTTATGTGATGATGACTTTAGTGCTTAATTAATATACTTATAATAAATCTATCTTTAGATTTAAAAGTATTAAAATTGCAATTAATAATTCTTGGAATTAATTGACTATTCTAGTGGAGAAAAGTCAAAGTTTGCAATTGGGCATGTAGCACAAGGTGCACATCGTTTCGATATTCTAAAACCCAAGGCTTGGCCAAAGGTTTGTGAAATATTGAAAAGATAATTGACATATCCCAAAGTGACTACCATTTGGATATGGGAGACACGAAGGAATTAAAGATAGGGCGAGGCTCTAACTTTAAAAAATTTGTCAAAGTTATGTTTACTACTAGTATTGAAATTGGATTTTAAATACTTAGTGTGGTACATAATATATATATGTATTGATGTTCAGAATCTGCTTTGAGCTGGATACTGACTTCAAGCCGAGATTTCTCTGCGAATCGGAAACGGGACGAAAGTCGCTGTTTCGACCGTAGATACCTAAGTTTAGGAACTACCCTTTGGGTATGTACTTAAATTAGGAAATGTTATAATGTAACTAGTTTGACTAGAGACATTATCTCTATATCAGTGTTTAATCCGATGCGGATAAAAACCTTTATATTCTAGAACACTAAAGTGTTTCATTATAAAGATGATACTGAGATAAATACATTGGATGTAAATAACAGAATTTATATTTTGAATATAATAAAATCTCAAACATATAAAATGACAAATAAATAGCTTCAATTGATTTGATCAATGGAGACTTATTTGTGGCATTGTTGTCTAGGACACAATTAAACAAGACTCGTATATCCCACACTTTTAAGAGTGGGTACTAGGACTGATTTGACTATTCAAATAAGGTCTACGAATCTAGTTTATTAGGTTAAATACCTAAAATACTATTTACTTGGTAATAGTAAAAGGGCCACCGATCTGTTAGCCCTATTCATGGTGTGAATTAAGTGGGCCCATATCTAGCTAGGCTAGATGTGAACATGAATATTTCGTGACCTTAACGGATGTAGCATCACGTTGTGGTTATGTGTTTCTTTTGAAGAACACAATCGGAAACTTTTGAAGTTTCGACGAAGAAAAGAAAACAAACGATCGGCTATAGTGTATTCCGCCACGGTAAGACCGAAATGGAAAAACTTAAGCAGTAAGTTCATATATAACTGAAAGAGTACGGTGTTCTTTCATGTGAGGACTCCTCCCGAGACACGTCAGTTAGACGGTGTGTCTGAACTAAAACCGAATTTTTGTTGGACATGATAGGTTTATCACGAGTCGCTCTGAGCTACAATTTCCTTCAACAGGATATGTATTAACAGTGCAAAACTTATTTAGAATAAGGTTCCATATAAATCTGTTTGACAGATATCATATAGGATATGAACAGGAAGAAACGAGGTTTCTCATTCCTGATAATTTGGGTATGCCAGGCATAACGTTTGGATGATACCAAAAACTAAGGACCCAAATTGGATAAGTGCCAATATAGGTTATCCTAAGGGAAACCTTAAGTATAGTACTTATAAATCCACATGAGAACAATGTAATTGTTGCTCACCATGCGGTTTTCCTGAGAGGAATACCGATATGCAGTGGTCAGTGGGAGGATAGTGATACTCGATGAAAATCGGAGTAATACTGTCAAGGCACGAAGTCCTTAATGGAACACAAACAAGTTCATCTATGATGATGAAACTATACCATTAATCTTCAAATACACAAGAAACTAGTAGATCGGATAGAGTCAGAAAACAACCTAGGGTATGGGTTTCTGATCTAACCTCAAAGATGTCAATCTTATGGAGGTGTACCATCCGACTACGTTATGAGGAAGTGATACGAGGTATCGACTCCCTATTATGGCAAAGTGCCATGAGTCCGAAATGGATTCCATGTATAACAACTATGTTTGGATACTAGTTGTTGTACCACAAGGCATTGTGCCTATTGGTACATTAAACGTCTTCAAGGAAGACATACATGGAAGGCAACATACCAACGTTGAACCTAAGGTTTTGACGGAAAGGTATCGTTATCAACATTGTGTTAATAACGGTTCAACCTTTTACCTGTTGCCATGGTAAATCCATTTTGAAGATGCTTGTGATAACTGTATATTTCATTTATGAAAATGTCAGTTACAAATCAAAATCGCTTTCCTGAAAAGGAAACCTTTTGGAGGATGTTTACAACATCCTGACGATTTTGTATAACCGACAAACAAGGTTTGCGGATTTATTCGATCCATGTTTGGATTGAAGCAAGCATAAGGTTCTTGGAACTGACGTTTTGAAATAATCATAATGGTTTATGATTTAACTCAAAACGAAATAATTCTTGTGTATATAAGGAGGTTAGTGGGATGAGACACTGACAATGAAATTCCCATAAAGCAATTGGTGAAAGCTTGGCTTTCATAGATATTCTTTCAATAGAAATTCTCCGTAGATTCTGGGGAGTAACAACCTTTATTCAAGGAATAAAGATCTACTGGGATAGATTTGGAGTTGTTAACACTCTCTGGGAAATTGTACATTTAAAATGTACTTGTATTGGTGTCTCATACGCTTCGAGCATATGGAGTCACAATCGGGTCAATCCAAGTGATAGTCACTGGATTGAAGTTAAGAACATCTGTTAGTATCTGAGAGAACTAAGAGTTGTCCTAAACGGAGAAGGAGAAGGAGACTTGAAGTGACTGGGATCACTGCAGCAAGTTTCCAAACGATTAAATACTGCGGTACTATAAAGTTTGAATAACGGGACAGTGAGCTGGAAATCTTCCAGAGCAAGATAACTGTTGCCGAATAAACAACAAATGCGGATTATTGCTGCAGCTGAGGCAGCAATAGAACACATTGGGTCGATAATAAATCTAATTAGATTAGATATAGTTCTGTTAGCAGCTGAGCTAGGCGTCAGCACAAGGCTAAGGAATTAAAGGTCTCATCGACGATCCAGATATATACTTCTATATCATCTGATTCGTTCGGATCATACATCGTGGCGATGTGATGATCGTGTGGTAATACGCCGTCAGACGATAATCATACAAATCCGCTGACGAAAACCTTTCCTCAGCAATTTGAGCGAATTGTACATAGTTCGGGTGTTAGACACTCGAGTGACTGGCTATGTGCCAAGTGGGAGATTGTTGGATAATATGACCCATAGCGTCACTATTTGCACAGATCATTGTGTTGTTGTAGCAAATTAACTATGTGACAAGGAAATTGCACTCTCATCATTTGATGATTAGATCACCATAGATATATAAATGAAGAGAGGTCCCTAAGAGAGGTCCCTTGATTTCCTGGATTGAGATGATATGAGACAGTATCAGTCCACGAAGGATTAATCATTAAATATCCCTAGCCTACGTAGTATTATCGAGACTGGACATCGATAATGCGGAATAGGCTAGTATTGCACTTGTGCGCGTTGTGAGGGCACAACGACATAGTTCTCATATATAAGTATTGGATACTTATGCAAGTGCAATAGGAGGTCGTGTTTCACCGAGTAGGTACGGGAAACAGCTTCGCTCTGGATAGACCCCTCGGAATCCCATTGGTATTATGACGATGTGTCTATGGGAGGCCGAAATCAAGGTAGGTGTGTTATAGTCTTAACCTGAGACTTACATCGCTAATGCTTACGACAATCGATATACTTTAGTTGAGGTCGTCTAGGACTTTAACGGTTCTGTGTACGCCAATGCCGGGTATATTGAGAATCGTAGTGTATTGGATGTGATGTCAAGACGGAAGTGTCACTCCAGTCATAATGGAGATGATGTCCCGCAGGATACGGTATTAGTGCTCTTAAAGTGATGCGCATCCAATCGTGATATTATGACCAGGTCATGAATATCCGATTATAGAGACTAGTTACCAGACATCCGATATGTGTTTCGGACGGGGCAGACACTTATCCAGCCCCAGCCCTAGCACGTGATTATCCGATACTGGACCGATATGCACAATACATTAGTATACTACGCTTGATACAGATCTTAATATCTTTAAATGGATATGTCCGGAGAATTGGGTAGACTTGGTGCTTTGCTAGGAGTCGACCTTGTCTCGTAAATCTAGTAGAATAGTAGAACGTAGTACTGGTACGTACGTGATTCGGATACTCCGACGACCGTATTTACTGCCAGATTATCCGGGGATCTCATGGGTCGCTTCCCGATAATCCACCGATGACGCACAACTCGCACTCTTGAATAATCTGGGATTGGGATTATACAGAAGAGAGAGAAATTAATCTAGGATTAATAACGGAGATATTTTATCCGGGATAAAATGTCGTCTAAAGAGAGAGAACGATTAATTCGGAATTATCGATCGTATGTATTAATATATTCGATATATTAAACGAAATTAGATTTCGACGCGGAATTAAAATTAGATTTTAATTCGGGGCAAACGAGTTAATTTAGAATTAATTGTTAGCGACGTAAATAATAATTTCGGTAGCCGTAATTATTCGATTGAATTAACGTCGCGACGTAAGCTCGGTATTTCGGAAATATCGAACCCGAACGCGTGAGTGCACGTGGGCCCACTTTCATTTGGAAAAGTGTGGGGCCCACATGACACATGTCATTCTAATGTTTGCATGTAGATTGTGTACATTGCACTCAATGTCATTGCATGGAGTTTGAGTGTTTGACACTCTAAGCCATTGCATGTTATGTGTCATAATTTATTATTAATTTAATGAAATTATGGCATAAATATAAATTGATTTTTGGTAAATCATTTTTTTAACTCAATCCACAATTTATCTCTCTCAAAAATTCTCTCCTCTCCTCACGCCAAAACACACCAAGGTGTGGACTGTTTTTGACTAGGTTGGGCGTGACTTTAGGGAAGCAAGAGTGGATTTTCATGGTGGAAATTCAAGTGCTAGCACACTTACAAGTCTTGCGAAGGTGGTAGGGAGGTTCGACCATGAGCCGGGATCCATCCAACAAAGCTAGGAACTCATTTTGCAGCTCAAACAAACTGAAGACAGAAGCAGTGGACTGCTGCAGTTATGGCTTATGGCAGTGCGTTTTTTGGCTTCAATGGTCTTCAAATTCGACTCTCTACCAACCAATGTAAGTATTCCGCTATCTTCTTTGGTGTATTCATGCACGATTTTCATGTCGTGTTTGATCTTGGGACCTTAGATAATTTTCAACATTTTCCTTCGCTGGGGCGCTGTTCGGATGCTGTTTTCACTCCATTTTGCTGCTGTTGGTTTCACTGTTACTTTTTGGTTACTGTTTTGGGTGATAAGGGACTGTCATGGTCTCGGTTTTGGCACTTTTTTGGGTTAATTCGGGACTGGTGTGTGCGGCAAGGAGGGTGCTGGCAGGACAGTGAGATGGTTTTGGCAGTGAATAAAGGCGGCTGAACTGGGCAGTATGTAGAGGGGTTTCTGGTGCGGTTTTAGGTTTTCTGCAGTGAGTTTTTTGTGGGCAGTTTTGGGGTGCACTGTGAAGTGTATTTGCGGCTATGAAAGAGTGTGTATTGTGCGTGTGTTGTGTAGCTTTGAGGGAGGCTTTGAGTGTAGCGTTACGTGACGAAGGTAAGCTAACGTGAATTTGGCTTGGTGAGTGGTTTATAGGCGGGGCTGGTCAGTGGCGTGAATGTACTTTGTCAGTTGCGTGTGGCTGCGCTGGGCGTGAGGGATGATGGCAATGGGATGGGCGTTTTTTAAGGTTTGTGAAGTGTGTGCGTGAAGCTAGGCGACGTGTGAGAGGGGAGTGAAGACGTGTGGTGGGGATGGCTTTTGGGTTTCTTTATGCGTGATAGCTTGTGATTTCAAATGTTTGTGGTGCATTAAAGTGGAGGGGGGGCAGAGGACGTGTGGCTATATGAGTGGAGTTTGTGCGTGAGGCAATTTTTGGTTTGTGCGAGATAGTGAAGAGAGAGCGACACCTTGAGAGTCTTTAGGGTTTATTTTTAGTTTTAGTTTTTTCGTGAATGAGAGAGGGGGGGGGGGAGTGTTTGTTTGAATTTGGTTTCTTTTATAGACAAGGCTAGGGCTTCTCTTGTTTTGAAAAGGAAGGATCAATTAGTGTCTACAAGGAAAGTCTAATATTGATTGAGGGACATGTCTTGGCTAGTTAGGAATACGATATATTAATTTATTTGTTTAGGCATGAGATTTGTTTAGTTAGGAATATAATATACTTGATTGATTTTAATTAGGCATGATTATTTGATATTTATTTTAATTTGGTATATGATTTTTAGATTTTATTTAATTCCTATGTGTTAAATATGCTTTTTATTAATTTGGATGTGTTTCAAGTGGGGATTTGGCGTGAATGGGCTTGGTGTGGGCGTGTGGCTTGGCTTTGGAGGTTGCGCTTGGTGTGTGGCTTGCGGGGGGTTTTTTTTGGGCTAAAGTGCTTTAAAATGGAAGTCCAACAAGCAAACCCGAAGCATAAACAAATGAATTAATTCCAACAATGTGTCAATTCTTGACTCTTCCCTTCCGACGTCAGTTTCCCGCGACTTCCGTGTCTTAAAAGGTAATGCCTCTAAATGAGACTCATCATAGAGACTTACATGCAAAAATGCAGTGCCTACAGTCGCCCCCACTTTGATGGGATTTGTGCAGTGTGTGACAATGACAATCCTATCAAAGTACGTGCAATGCATTTTTACTTACCTGGCTCGCCATCTGCACTTGACTTGCCATGTGTTGAGTTGAGTTTATGTTATGCCGTACCTGGCATGCTAAACCCATAACCCGAGGTGTCGCGTGGTTGCGTCTCCGTACCTAGAGTGTCGCAGTGATGTCTCCATACCCGAGTGCCGTACCTGGCAAGCTAAACCTCATACCCAGGTGTCACAGATGGTCTCCATACCCGGAGTGCCGTACCTGGCGTGCGCTAAACCCCCATACCCAAGGCGTCACAGATGTGTCTCCATACCCGAGAGTGCCATACCTGGCATGCTAAAACCTTATACCCAAGGCATCGCAGTAATATCTCCATACCCGGAGTGCCGTACCTGGCGTGCTAAACTCATACCCAAGGCGTCGCGCTGTATAATATCTCCATACCCGGAGTGCCGTACCTGGCGTGCTAAACCTCATACCCAAGGCGTCGCTGTAATATCTCCATACCCGGAGTGCGTACCTGGCGTGCTAAACTCCTACCCAAGGCGTCGCTGTGTAATATCTCCATACCGGAGTGCCGTACTTGGCGTGCTAAACCTCATACCCAAGGCGTCGCGCTATGTAATATCTCCATACCCGGAGTGCCATACCTGCGTTCTAAACCTCATACCTAAGGCGTCCGCTGTAATATCTCCATACCCGGAGTGCCGTACCTGGCAGAACTAATACTAGTAATGATGTGGGCGTCGCCCCCATAGTGCCATACCCGACAAGACTAATACTGATAATGATGTGGGCCTCGCCCCCAGAGTGCCATACCTGGTAAGACTGATATTGATAATGATATGGGCCTCGCCCCCGGGACTCATCCCCAAAACTGATATTGATGATGTGTGTCTCAACCCTGGGACTCATCCCCCAGACTGCTGATGATGTGGGTCTCACGACCCTGGGACTCATCCCAAACTAATACCGATGCTGATGTGGGCCTCGCCCCCGGGACTCATCCCGAAACTGATACTGATGATGTGGGTCTCAACCCTGGGACTCATCCCCAAAACTGCTGATGATGTAGGTCTCAACCCTGGGATTTATCCCCAAAACTGATACTGCTGCTGTGGGTCTCAACTCTGGGACTCATCCCCAAAACTGATACTGACAATACTGATGTGGATGTGGGCCTCGCCCCCAGGCCGATACTGATGTGGGCCTCACCCCCAAGCCGATACTGATGTGGGCTCGCCCCCAAACTGATACTGATATGGGCCTTGCCCCCAAACTGATACTGATGTGGGCCTCGACCTTGGGACTCATCCCCAAAATTACTGATGATATGTGTGGGCCTCGACCCTGGGATGAATCCCAAAACTGCTACTGATGTGTGGGCCTCGACCCAGGACTCATCCCCAAACTGATACTGATGTGGGCCTCGACCCTAAACTGATACTGATATGGGCCTCGGCCCTGGGACTCATCCCCAAACTGATACTGATGTGGGCTCGCCCCCAAAACGATACTGATATGGGCCTCGCCCCAAAGCGATGTGGATGTGGGCCTCGCCCCTAAACTGATGCTGATGTGGGCCTCGTCCCAAGCTGATACCGAGTGGGCCTCGCCCCCAACTGATACTGATGTGATATTGCATATCAACATGCTGTATTGCCTCTCCGAGATAGTCCCTGATAGCTAAACATATTTTCGTCCCCGATGAATGGCTTCGTGTCGAAAACAGAGAACTTTCAAAGTACTTAATACACTCAAATTCGATCGTCTGCATGAGTGATCTAAACTAGACTCCTAGTGTATGTGTGCCAAGGCTCTTTCACAGCTTCATCCTTAAGTAAACCAACTTGACGATTTTGTCTCGGAGAATCGGATTAGTGGGTCTAACCAACCTAGATGTCTTGATCACACTCTGTGATTACTTTGTCATACTCAACATGATATGGTCTTCTTCTCTTTTTCTCTTGTCTTTTTTTTTTGAACTTTCTTTTTTCGACACACCTACCTTTTAAGGTAGCATTTCTCCTCATGGTGGTCCTAATACTACTCGCCCATGGGTAACTTCACGCTTATCGGTTATAGGCGGTCTATTTTTTCTTTTCTTTTCAGAGACTTTTTTTTTTATTTCCAACCATATCATATATCATAGCATAAGTAAACCAGGATGAACATATAGACAACAGTCATTCACTGATCCATCATCTCTTCAACTAGTCATCTTGCCGACTACTCAGCTTCCACCACTAAGATCACATGATCAAGTGCTCGCGAGTCTAGCTGAGATCAACTATTCAGAAATACGGATGAGAGCACATCTCGCACTTATCGTTTCTAAGTTTTCTCCCTACAGCAAACAATATCATCACCGGACATATATCTAACCATCAAGACTTCTTTTTTTTCACTCACTCCACATAATTCTTCCTTTCAACCGCGGATAATGGAGTGTTTCGCCCCCTGGGATCCATTCCTGAAACTATACTAATATGGGCCTCAACCCTGGGATTCTTTCCTGAGACTTATACTGATGCGGGCCTCAACCTGTTGGATAATATGACCCATAGCGTCACTATTTGTACAGATCACGGTGTTGTTATACAAATTAACTATGTGACAAGAATTGCACTCTCATCATTTGTGATTAGATCACCATAAATGTATAAATGAAGAGAGGTCCATATGATTATTCCTGGATTGAGATGATAGGACAGTATCAATCCCCGAAGGATTAATCATTAAATATCCCTAGCCGGAGTATTATCGAGACTGGACATCGATAATGCGGAATAGGCTATATTGCACTTGTGCGCGTTGTGAGGGCACAACGTCATAGTTCTCATATATATAAGTATTGGATACTTATGCAAGTGCGATAGGAGGTTGTGTTTCACCGTTGATACGGGAAACAGCTTCGCTCTGGATAGACCCCTCGGAATCCCATTGGTATTATGACTATGTGTCTATGGGAGGCCGAAATCAGGGTAGGTGTGTATGGTCTTACTTGAGACTTACATCGCGAATACTTACGATAATCGATAGACTTTGGTCTTGGTGGTACAGGGCTTTAACCGGTTCAGCGTACACCACTTCTGGGTTTATCAGAGAGTCGTAGTGTATTGGGTGTGATGTCAAGACGGAAGTATCACTTCAGTCATATTGGAGATGATGTCACGCTGGATACGGTACTAGTGCTCTTAAGTGTTGCGCAACCAATCAGGATATTGTGACCAGGTCATGAATATCCGATTATAGAGACTAGTTACCAGACATCCGACATGTGCTTCGGACGGGGCAGACACTTATCCAGCCCCAGCCCTAGCACGTGACTATCCGATACTGGGCCGATATGCACAATACTACGGTATACTACGCTTGATACAGATCTCTATATATTCTTGTAAGAATATTTCTGGAAAATTGGGTAGGCATGGCGCTTTGCTAGAAGCCAACCTTGTTTTTTAAATCGGTATAAACGTAGTACGAGGTACTTACGTGTTCGGATAATCCGACGACCGTATTTACTGCCAACGTATCCGGAGATCTCATGGGTCGCTTCCTGAAGATTCACCGATGACGTATGACTCGCACTTTAATAATCTGGGATTAATTGGAAGAGAGAGAAAATTAATCTGGGATTAATTGGGGAGATATTTTATCTGGGATAAAATATTAATAAAAAGGGAGAACGATTAATTTGGAATTAATCGATAAAAATATATTTGATATATTATTAGAAATTGGATTTCGACGTGAAATTAAATTAGATTTTAATTCGGGCGAACGAATTATTTTAGAATTAATTCGTTAGCGACGTGAATAGTGAATTCGCTAGGCGTAATCATTTAATTACGACGCAACGGAAAATTCATTAATTTGGAATTAACGAACCCGAGCCCGAAAGTGATTGCGAGCGCATTCGCATTTCGAATTCGAGTGCGGCACGCAAGTCACATCAAGCGTCAAATCACTAGTCGCATCAATCGTCAAGTCACTTGTCACTTTGAGTGATGTAACATGACATGTTGTCACTTTATTAAAGTGACTTGATGTGAATAGTTGATTGAGTTGATGAAAAGCTTTTAAAAGCTTGAAATGAAATATAACATTATTTATTTCTTGCTTTTTTTGACTTTGTATTAAAAGTAATATATGTTTTATTTATTATTTACTTGGTAAAATATATAAAACAAAAGGAAAAAAGCTTTTCTCTCTCTCTCTTGGAAGACATACGGTTTTTAGCTTTTGGAGCCAAAACCATCTCCTCTTCTCACGGTCATGGTGACCGATTCTCTTCCATGTTTTTCTGGTTTTCTGCCGAGCAAAAGGAGAAGCAAGGAAGATGAAGAAGTGCTAGCACACCTTGGGTTATACATAGGTGATAGGGAAACGAATTTGTGAGCTTGGAATGCTTGAAGCTTGGAGCTTCAATTGGAGTCTTGCATGGCCGATTTTGGAGCATCAAAAATAGCCCCCACCGGCAGTCCACTGCAGTTCAAGAAGGCCAAAACCGAGCTTCATGGAGGAGGAAAATGGGTCTTGTTCTTCCTAGCATCAAACCCATCAATGTGAGTATGAATTCCGCCTTACTCATTTGTGTATTCAACTCGTTTTTATGCATGTTTGTGATCCTTGGGACTTGATTGAAACTCAACAATGGTACGGGAGCTATTGGTTGCATAAAACAAATTAGGGTTCTTGAGCAAAATTTGGGGCTTTTTGATTTAAGCATGATTTTAACAAATTGTTTGTTTAAGAATGCTTGTATATTAATAAATTAGAGTTTAGATGTAATCAATTTGAAGAAAAATTAATTGGATGATTTTCCCCAATTTGCTTAATGTTGGCCAAAACTTTAATTTGGGTAAACTCAATTTGAGCATCAAATGATTAAATTGTTAGTATAGTATGCTTGAATGAGGTTGAATTGATGTTGTGCATAATCAATTTCATGAAATTTGGTTGGATCCATTTTTCCTAAATTTTGGGCATGACAAATTTGGGTTAAACTTGATTTTGAACATGTTTAATGAAATTGGATGATTTAAATGCTTAAATGTTGTTTTATTGATGATTGATTAATCATTTGTGAAAAAGTGTTTGGAACAATTTTTCCCCAATTTGCTGTGATGGCCAATTTGACAAGTGCCCTAATGTCTTGGTTTTTTGATTTTTTGTTCATTGGATGACTTAGAATCATTTGGGGATGTTGAATTTATGTTTGATTGGGTTCAATTGGATTGAATTGATTTGGGCATTTTTCCCCTTATGGCTGAGACTTTAGCATGTATAAATTGGGTTTGATTTTGATTTAATTATG